>JAQBSW010001113.1:0-149624 GCA_029291075.1 Eudiplozoon nipponicum
CCATTAGATTTTATTTATCCTTATATGGAACTCTTCACGTACTTTTCAGAATTTGTCACGAATAGGATTCCATCGCCGGTTCATAAGTTTGGGAGTCTGGAACTCTATCCGCTGCATTAAACTGGCTGCACAAAACACTCTCCTTCAATTTGAAACTATTTTTAATCTGTTAAGACCTAATGTTCAAATTACACTTCCCAGAAAATATCATAAACATAGACATCATACAAATTTGTGAATTTATTATAATATAAACTGATTTTTGCTTTTCAGTACGTACAGAGTTTGCACTGACGAAACTCTAACCTGGACACATATGCTTCGGGGTCTTAGAATTTATTCACAGTACAACTTGGTCAAATAGATAAATTCTGTTTTCTACCTGATGAAATATTTATATTTTACTTTGTTATTTATGTGTTGTTTTCCTAATTATAAGAATATATATATATATATATATATATATATATATATATATATATATATATATTACAAAGCAGTTCTATAAAAGTTCATTTTCTTTGTCCCCGAACTTATTTCGACTTTACTATATGGTGCCTTGTATGGTCATTGTTTTGGAAATAATGTGGGATTGAAGTATGATTGATCACATTCCTTAAGCAACAACCAACATGAAGAAGGAAACGAACGTTCTGACATTCAAAAACACTTGCACACACACACACACACGTGCAAAGAATTCCCCAGTTTGTATTATAATCTTTTATTAAATTGTTTTGCTTATTTAGTTAAGGATTAAGGATTTTGCTTACAACAGCATCCGCTGCGCGTGTCTTTTCGTTTTTGCTTCGAAAAACACCTAAAAGCCACCTTATTCCCAGTGGTATTTTTAAGATACATTAGTTCAGCCATTGCATAGACTTTCTTCAAAAGCACCAGCTCTACTTTGTGTACATTTTGTTTTAAATGGCTTCGTTAGCAAAAGGTTAATCAGGCCAACATAGCGCACCGAGCAACTGCCATGTTTATGTACACATACAATGTTGGTGATTCAAGGTATCTCAATCTTTATATTTATATTGAGAACGTCTTCTTCTATAGACAAACATTACTTATATATTTGGATTGTGAGCATTCACTGTTTTATTCTAATCATCGAATGAATATTCTGGATGGTGCGTCCCCTACACAAACTTATACCAACACTCGTAGTATTATAGTTAGATAGGTTTCAGCGATTATTTGTTTTTTTCCTTCTAACCTGCTACGACGAATTCTACGAAATAAATGTTAACTAATAAAGTTAAATACTGTTTGTTGCGAAGAACTAATATATATGCAAGTATGTATTAGGTTTTGCGAACCTAGTAACAAATTAGTTCAGTTGTGACCAGAAGGATAAACCAAAGGCAGCATGAAAGGAAAGTATAATCTCATGCACATTCGTTTCGTGCTTACTGGCGACTCATCAGTAGGAGCCGGTATTACGCCCTTTAACCACTATATATTTGGCAGAAGAATGTGGAATAATAGGACGGTACAATCTCCTAGACGAATGTGTAAACCTGTAATAGTGAAGCTAACATAATCTAAAGTCAACGACAATACGACTTCAATGTTAACTCACACCATGTAATATATATACAGAGTCTGTAAAGGATACTAACACTATGGCTATTATGTTAGTCACTGATACCTTTTTGAAATCGATGAGTACCGGATACTAACACTATGGCTTCCGATCCGGTACTCATCGATTTCAAAAAGGTATCAGTTACTAACATAATAGCCATAGTGTTAGTATCCTTTACAGACTCGGTATATATATTATATAGTGTGAGTTAGCATTGAAGTCGTATTGTCGTTGACTTTAGATTATGTTAGCTTCACTATTACAGGTTTACACATTCGTCTAGGAGATTGTACCGTCCTATTATTCCACATTCTTCTACCAAATATATAGTGGTTAAAGGTGCGTAATACCGGCTCCTACCGATGAGTCGCCAGTAAGCACGAAACAAATGTGCATGAGATTATACTTTCAGTTCATGCTGTCTTTGGTTTATCCTTCTGGTCACAACTGAACTAATTTGTTACTAGGTTCGCAAAACTAATGAAGTTGTTTTGAGAACTCCTTATTCTAGACATTGAAATTCTAAAGAACAGATCCTCTTCATTTCAAAGAAAAAATGTTATTTCAAATTTTCCTTTTGGGAATTAGAGACAGCGCTTAAATATATTGTGAAATGTCTAGACCGTATGTGCTTTCGATATATTTTAATGTTTATACTACAATCCTCCTGTCTCGGCTGCAATACGATGCGCTAGATTGAAAGTTTTTGCATTTTCAAGTATACTAAATGTGATGGACCACATTGTTAAAATCTCTAGGCATATCAGAGGTTTTGATATCCTCAATTATGTATATGAATGTGTCATATAAGTATCTACGATATGTTTGGCATTATTTTTAAATAAGTTGAAGGGGTTTTGACATGTTGAGATAGAACACGAAGACGTAGGCTAGTCGAGTTACTCACGGATTGTCCTTCGCTACAACATCGAATTACGTGAAATACTGACCATATCGAGTGAATTTAACAACATTTGTGAATTTATTAAGGGAACATTTTAATTAGTTTTGGGTGGTTTGCATAATGTTTAATTGTTACCAATAAGGCAGAGAAGAAATTGATGGTTGTTTCAACAAAGAGAATTACATATAAATTTCTGACATCAAACGATTTCATGTTTCATTGTTGACATTGTATTAACAAATGTGATATATTTAGAACACATTTTTTTGAAATTGCAATTTGTGCTGGCGGTGTTCTATTTTTAGTTTTACTGATAGTTCGAGCTGTGCTGGATTTGGCCATTGACATATTAAATACTCGATAATTTCCACTCTGTCTTAATTGTGTGGTATATTTTAAATTTATGTTCATCACCAAGATCATTGCCCAATTTTGTAAATTTTATTAATTGTATGAATAAGAAAAATAACTGAGAATTTGTTTCGCTTCATTAATCTAATTAAGTATTTGTGTCGCAACTTTTTAAATCCTTCCATTTGTTTTCCATTTATAAAATTGAATTTCTTGTGTCTTACCTGAAAATGCTCGCAGGCAACACGTTGTTGTGCGTGTATTTCTGCCTCAACATACACCTGTCTCGCTTCTTGTTTGTTTTAGTATTTGTTTAATCAATCTATCTATTCTCCTTAATTTCTAAAAGATGATCTAAATAAAATACAGTCCAATTGGGTTTAGGAGAAAATGAAATGGCTTTAATTAACTGCATTGTACAATTTTTTTAATTAATTCGAATTACAATCACACAGAAATTGTTATACTTTGATTTGAATTATAATACTAGAATCAGTATAATGATTTAATACATACTAGCAATAGTCTGAGATTTTCCTGTAAAATATTTCCGTAAAAAGCTGATATTCATGGTAGAATTCAGGTACATATTATGAAACAGAACAATGTGAAATATAAATTATTCGATTAAAAATATATATAATATTTGCTTTAATTGTTTGTACGTAAAACACGTAATTAATTGTGGCCTGATGGATTATATCGTCATAGGTACCCAAAAATTTTTCCAACAAAGCATCAATACAAATCGGGTAAATACCCATTACTAAGTTTCAAAATATAAATGATATTCTTTTTAAATTAAATGAATGCTGTTGTACACATTTGCTTGGGCAGAGCGAGGCGACTTTTGAATATAAGCTTATATTCGCTTTTTTGAGCAATGTACTGCGCGCGCGCGCGTGTGTGTGTGTGTGATTAGAAGCCATGATGATGATATGGGATATTCCATATCGAAACGTTGCCGGTCGACGGTGATTAGATTGTACCGCATTTCCAGTGGTTAGCATGAACGATGTTGAAATCTTCGGAGGTCGAATCAGCACCCAGTCAAAACGAAGACGAACAAAATGCGTACTTGGAACTGGTGATCAATCGGAACTTTGCAAAACTGATAGTGCAATGCTACAACCCGTAGTCGTAAATCGTGGCATGCTCCACTTTGACGCATGCACTCTGCAATCCTTCGAAAAATATATCAAATTAATGCCGTATCAGTTTATTAATAATCAGTTAGGTGGACTCTTAATAAATTCCACCGGTGCATCAAAATAAAACGTTGTGTTCTAGAAAATATATATTTCTGCATTACTTCGCCTACTAGATTCAAAAAGTTCTTGATAGTACATGAAGTTAGTGTGTCCTGTAGTTCGTTTTACTTAATGGCGAATCATAGCTAGGTTCGTTGGCTACTAGTTGATCATTGAAATAATTGTCCGCATTAGTGTAAATGCAAAAGCTCTTATAAAGTATGCGAACTTTCTAATTACTTAAAAGGTTTGCTAATTAACTTTCTTTCTAACTTAATTACCTTTTTCTTGCACTCAATTAGTCAGCCTTAAATGTTGTTAGTTTTTTCAGTCGGTTTAAAACGAAAAATTGTTATCCGTAATGAAGGACATTCGCCAAACCAATTGCTATGATGAATTGTTGACACATGACGAATTAACATTTTCACGAAAAATCTAACAATAATGTAAAATTTCTATTTACTCTTTAAATATATTTTAAAGGTTTAAGCAGTGTTGCAGACTATGCAGGAAAAAACAATAATAATGATAATGCATAAATCAATTTCTCGTGATTGCAAAGATCTAGAAAATGTCCTCTCTTTGCAACCACACACCCATGCCGTAATGATTTTCCGTACTTTACCTTTACCAGAATTTAAAAGTCAATGTAGTTGCTATACTATACGCAGTCTAACGCTTTCAACTTTATTAAATCGAACACATATATTTCGTATTTTAAACTGTCATCCAAACTATATCCTAATACACAGAAATCTTGAGGAAATTTAATCCGCATTCAGCGAGCATTTATTTCCGGTTGGATATAAAAAACAACAAAATCAGCAATTTGCGAACAGGAACCACTTACAGGTCATGCTGTTAGTAGTAATAATCTTTCAGTTCTGTACAAGGCAAAAACAGAAAAAATGCTTCTGGCTTTTGAAGCTATTGCGATTAATAAGCCGTACCCCTGCTTAAACGTGCAGAAAATAATTCAAAAAGAAATTAAATTGAACTGGAACAAAGACATAACTGACAGGCCTTCAAAAATAGTCTACGTTTCGCAAAATACGACACACCTATCGATTAATGAATCAGATAAACTGAAAGCGATGACACACCATATCACGTTACGTAAAAGGAGTGGTCTAAATTGCCTAAAACGAAGACTGAAATACCAAAAATGGGATCGGTTACGACAATTGTACAGTTCGGATTAGATGAACGAATATATTTACGAATCCAGAATAACGGCTGTAGATACTGGTAGAAATAAGATTTATTAATAAATATTATTCCATGGTAATAAAGGTTGTGTTTTCATATATATATATATATATATATATATATATATATATATATATATATATGCCAATAGAATGATTAACAAAGGCTTGCCACCGTCTGGAAAATCAGCTATTTCCGATCATATATTAGCAACGGGGCACCCTGTCAATTCGACCAATTTCACAATTCTACACAAAGCAAAATCTGAAAAATTACTTTTTATCTACGAAGCGCTTTACATAAAACAACAAACACCTGAACTTAACATTCAAAAGTTTCATCAACATGATATCCTTATCGACTGGCCAAGGATAACAAAATTCAACAACAATATACTAGTACCCAGCCAAGAACCAACAGGCCCTCGATTAGAATCAACAAACGTACAATCGGATTGGCAACAAGGTGAAGTTGAGATAACAGAGGCGCATACGATGACAGAAGTCTCCAAACAGTGTGAGCGTTTAACAAGACAATCAACATTAGCGTTGTTACCAAGCGAAAATAGCACTCTCGCGCAGCGGGGTGAAACAATTAACTATACTGGGAAAAACAGCACTTGTATAGATAACAGTGAACAATTTGCACAAATGGCTAACTCTCAAGTTATCAAAACAATCATGACAAGATCTCAGACATCACTTCGCAATACTGCGAGAATGACCTTTACATGCAAACACACATACACAATACAAACACAAACGCATACACACTCACCTACTAGTCAAAACAAGAAACAGCAGTAATAACCAGTCAGATTTGTCACCAAAAACATAACCAATTAACAACCCAAAATGTATAAATATGTATGATTGTATAAGAGACGTTTAGTATTCACGAAATAAATGGCCATTATCCTCTTAGTTATTTGTGTTTTTTTTTCCTAATTATAAGAATACTGTGTTAATTAAAACGGCATGGATATCATAAATATATATATATATATATATATATATATATATATATATATATATATATATATATATATAACAGGCCTTCGAGTTTTGAAGGCAGCTGGTCGTTAATATCAGCCTTCCATTATTTTAAATTATGATTGAAATAAGCACCATAAATATTACAAATAAATTGTACAAGTAAAATAATCATTGAATGCGTATTTGTAGATAATAGTTTTTTAAATCAAGTTTGCTATCTGCTATATCTACTTACCTAAATTTATTTAGTAAGTTACAGAACTAAATAAAATTACCGTTAGTCGCTTATGCTGACCCGTTTTGAGTTTCCCGGACCATCATCATAGTACGACGACAAACTATATGTCAAGGTATATGTATATATATATATATATATATATATATATATATATATATATATTATTTAAGCGGCTCTCACCCTAGCAGGCAGCATAAATTGTACATGCCTCAAAATGTCGGCGATGCAATTTCTATGCTGTCACAAACAATAACGTTTTGCAGCTTTCGCATTAAATAGTGAAGCTATACAATTAAGCCATTGTGCGAGCTGTAATAAAAACCTTTAAAATCAAGTTTGCGAGCTTAAAATAAACCAGCAATCCAATGGTAATTAACCAGTTGTAGAACAACATAGCAAAACTACCGTCAGCATCAAGTACTGGTGCGTTTCAATCTTTCATGATCATTACTAGAGTACGAAGGCAAATTGATCAGCAAGGATAAAATCACAATGTATATATATATATATATATATATATATATATATATATATATATATATATATATATATATATATTTAAAGCAAAATTAAATAAGCGGGGCTCACCTTTAAGAGTCTCGCATACATTGTACTTTGGCGGCAATGTCGGCTGCAAAATTTCTAAGGAGATACGAAAATTAACTTTCTGCAGATTTCACTGCATATAGAAATTTTGTACAACTAAGCAATCAATGATTGCGTGAGTAGTGACAACAATTCATTAATTCAAGTTTCCGAACGTCAAGGTAGTACTGTTAAATACCGTATGTTGCGTATAAATAATATATATGCAAGTATGTATTAGGTGATGCGAACCTAGTAACAAATAAGTTCAGTTGTAACCAGAAGGATAAACCAAAGGCAGCATGAACGGAAAGTATAATCTCATGCACATTCGTTTAGTGCTTACTGGCGACTCATCAGTAGGAGCCGATATTACGTCCTTTAACCACTATATATTTGGGTGTTATTTCATTTTTTGTTATTTTATTTAGTTATTCGAACAGCATAAAATTTGTGCAGACAATATTTCCAATCAAATGTAATGTATGTGAGATCACTAGTAGTGGCAACTTCCTATTAAATTCTACCTTCTATATATGTGTTATTTTTTCTCTCTCTAGTTTGTATGCCATTTTATTCTAATGGTAATCATAGAAAATCAAAACGTATCAGTACTTGTGACTGACGGTATTTTTTCTATGTTGTGCGCCTGGACTAATACAATGAGATTGGTGTTTATTTTATTTTCACCAAATTGATTTAAAGAATTTTTATCATCATCCACGCAATCAGTGATTGTTTAATAGTTATTTATGTTGGGTGTAGCAACATCTTTAAGTTGTACAAAATAATACTGAGAAATAATCGCAATGAATGTTTTGCGATACTTTTACGAATATAATAATGATTATTTAATGCACATAATAAAACTTAAGAAAGTAATAGATCAACAAGATGAAATTCAGGATAATAACATAAGGACTAACCATAGATGACATAAGTCATGATTATAAATGTGATGACATTAAATTAGTTCAGCGCTCGAATAACAAACAAAAATGACGAATAAACATGATCTGTCACTAGTAGTAATAACGAAAATTAATAATATGTAATATTTGTGCGAGACACTTTTCGCCTCAACATGATGACTTGTTCCATATGAAGCATATTTGAATGTTGTTTTCTTTATTAAATCATAATTCCTAACTATGCCACGTAATTTCTAATTCTAAATTAGCAATATTAAATTTCATAAGTGATAATTATAACATAAACATAACATCAGCATGCACAACATTTGAACTCATCATAACGCTGCCGTAGTTCCGACCATTAAATTATAATTCAGTAGCTGCATTGCTCAAATTACTAAGTTTCTGGCTCTAAACGCACTCACACACACACACACACACATATATATATATTTATTTATTTATTTATTTAAACTATTCTTAAACACTGAACCATAAGCTAATTTCTTTTATTTGCTTCGTTTTTTTCGTAAGAGCTCTCATATCCTACAAAATAATCAGTTTAAAATTAAAGTCAGTCTAATAATATACCATTTTTAGCACTGAGTTAAATGTGGTATGCGTTTCGAATACTACCGATCAAATTAAATTCCTGGTAGATGGTCAACTAAGCGCATTCTGTCCGCGTAGCACCTATTAATATTGCATAATATCTAGGCAATCTGAAACACGCCTTTGCATTTCATTCACGCATTTTTAAGCACTTATTTCAAGCTTATTTTAAGCCACATTATCTTGTAACTTTCATTTTAATCATGTAAGTGAACGTAAAATAAACAGTGATTCTATCTTCTCTTTAAATTGCGTGCAATTTGACTTGATAATATTATAATGTAAATCTAACTACTCCTAACCAAATACTAAATTAAGCAAATTCATATAAACGAAAGATTAATAGAAATATCTTCGATTGCTATCACTTAACCACAATAATAATATAAACTGTGTTCAGGTGGTAGATTTGAATATTTCCTTAACTTTAAGTTGGAAAATTGAAACACGCAATCGGTGAGTTGTCTGCATACGTTTTTAAAAATATTTGGAACTTGTTACGAAAGTAAATTCGTTCAGAAGCTATATTTTATATTTGTCTGTCAATACTTATTTCAGATGCAAGAAAACATATTTGCCGCTCTGTGCACACCCGAACATGATGAATTTCCGTGTTTTCATATTGTACTATCATGTCTACTTCAGTCATTTGATGGCAAATATCTCCGAAACTATGAGCATATGGTTGACGGTATTACTGTCAATTGAACGCTACCTAGCGATGAGTCAGCCGGGAATACTTTTTCTTCGATACAAGAAGCGAAAATCCATGAACACGGCAAGCAAGTGAGAATAGCTATTCATATTTGCGTCTAATTTTTGTTTATATTTATTTCTTAAAATTAAAACATTTATGAAAGCTGTGAAAATTTTATTTATGATATTGGCGCGGCTTACAAATCAAACATCGATATCAGTTATCACATTTCGCGGTAAGCATGACATCATTTAATTCAATATATTGCAGTTAAATACTGTTTATTGCGAAGAACTAATATATATGCAAGTATGTATTAGGTTTTGCGAACCTAGTAACAAATTAGTTCAGTTGTGACCAGAAGGATAAACCAAAGGCAGCATGAACGGAAAGTATAATCTCATGCACATTCGTTTCGTGCTTACTGGCAACTCATCAGTAGGAGCCGGTATTACGCCCTTTAACCACTATATATTTGGGTGAAGAATGTGGCATAATAGGACGGTACAATCTCCTAGACGAATGTGTAAACCTGCAATAGTTAAGCTAACATCATCTAAAGTCAACGACAATGCGACTTTAACGCTAACTCACTCTATGTAATATATATATCGAGTCTGTAAAGGATACTAACAATATGGCTATTGTGTTTGTAACCGATACCAACATTATTGTACCGAAAAGGTACATGGTACTAACACTATGGTTTCCGAGTCGGTATATGGTACCGAAATGATGGATATCAATTTATGCTATAGTTCACCGAAATTGAGAATTACAACATTTTCTGAACAGCTGTTACTCCAGTAAATCCATACACCCTGGCCTTCATCGATATCAGTTATCACATTTCGTTATTGCGGAGAACTAATATATATGCAAGTATGTATTAGGTGTTGCGAACCTAGTAACAAATTAGTTCGGTTGTGACCAGAACGGTAAATCAAAGGCAGTATAAACGGAAAGTATAATCTCATGCACATTCGTTTCGTGCTTACTGGCGACTCATCAGTAGGAGCCGGTATTATGCCCTTTAACCACTATATATTTGGTAGAAGAATGTGGAATAATAGGACGGTACAATCTCCTAGACGAATGTGTAAACCTGCAATAAAAGTAAATTATTATAATTAGAGGCCTGTATTTTTTATAGATTTTAATTCTGTAATCACCTTTTTTTGACTTAAATCAAGTTTGTATACTTGAGATAAACACCAATCATATAGCATTTACAAAAGTTAAAACATAGCAAAACTACTACCAGTTGCACAACTGACGTGTATCAAATTTCTACGTTTATCATCAGAGCATGTCGGCAAAAGGTCTAACGAAGATCACACCACAATTGATGTATAAAAAGCCTACTACGACTTTCGGCTCGAAATTTTTGTACTCACGTTTACATTAAACTTGACTGTCGATTTTATTTGCACAATTTCTTAGCATTCACGAACATAAATTTTCAAATTTCCTTCAAAATGTTTATTAGTCAAACATAACATGTAAATGGAGTGCGGGAGCATAGATAGCATTACTTTTAATCCATTTTGCTAGTTTTGACAATCACTAATCCCATTCTATATAGCAAATCATAAAAATTGATAAAATTGCTGCCTTAAACAACTACGGTCACCTACAGAGCACAATGCCAACTTGATTACGCTGACTTTATAGACGCCTAGATAATATAAACAGAATAAGAAATGCTGTTCTCGCTCCTTAGTTCTATCGTGTAAATTGAACTTTATAGAAAAATCTTATGCAATATTTATCTTTAATCAGGAAAAAACATTTATGCAGCTTTATAACATGTTTATTAATTATGAAAACAAAGCGCTAATTGATTGCAATGTTGTTAATAATATTTCCATAACTGTAACTTGTGATTTCTTGAATAATGCGAGGTGGGTTATTTTTTAACTGGTGCGGCCGATGTTTACAATCAAGTAAAATTTATAGTAGATGTCGGTTGATTTAAATGCCATTCTGCTTTTCATATTACCACGGGTTAAAGAAGGAGGCAGTATGGGAGACTTGAGGTTATTTTGCTACGTTTTGTATGCAAACTTGATTGAAAGAAATTGTCTTCAATATTGTCATATTAGTGGATTTAAACGTCGTTCGAACGAGATTAACGCTACAAAACAGTTTTGAAAAAAATTATACAATATATATTATGTGAAAAACGATAATCAAATTATATTCATGGACATTTTTTGCAAAATTAGGTCAACGTATTTCCAATTCGAACTGATGAAAAAATTTCTGCCACTATCAGGACATAAGTGAAACGTGTTTTGGGAATTTCTACGGTGTATAACACTTTGGAAATGCATGTTTGCTGTATATTTTAAGCATTATATAGAAATTCTATTGAAACATTTCCTAAAGGAAATTTTTGCTGTAGCAAATGTAATAACCTTGCAATTGTGAAAATGTAACTTGATTGAGAAAAACAATTTAATTTCCGTTTGCAGTTAAACTTTCATGTCAGCGACATAAAAAATTAGAATTATTATTTTCTTTTTGACAATATTATTTGCAAAGCTGTAAAATTGAATTGTAGGAAATCTTTTTAAATTTCGCATTCAAATCAATGCCCTACTAATGTTGATATTGTATGGCGATGAATAAACACATTAAATATAGTTCGAAACATATATTTTGATAGATGTCTGAATTGATCCAGCCTACTGAGAGGGATATTAGCAGAATAGAAAATTAATTAGTTTAGTATAAATATTCGACAAACATATCATTGCAGAATTATAAAATTAAACCCTTAGCTAAACAAAATTCCACATTTTGCTTGGAAATCCCTATGTTAAAGCCAAAGCCTAAAGAAATTGTTTTTATTTGTTTACTTCAGTAGAACATCTGTTTATAGCAATATGACAATATGCTCGCAAAACTTGGTTTAATTAAAATTGAAACTCGTTTTTTTAGGCCGTTACATTTTTTGCATTAAGCGAAATGTCTTTAGATCAATACAATTTGTTTTGCGCTGTATTGAGTTCTCATTAATCAATTTACCTATGCTTATCAATAATGCCAGACGCTTGATTATATTAACTTACATTTCTTTAAGCCTAAATCCTCTTTTTTGCCAATAAAGTATTCGTAAATCTTCGTATAATGAATAGTGCTTTTTTTATTCTAAATTAAGCTTTTCTCAAATTATTGTCACATGTTGAATATTATTTTACTTTATTTCTTGGTGTCCTCAGTAATTTCGCATATACCTTATTTGTAATCTTGAATAATTTCTCTCTATAGTAGAGCTCTTGTGTGCTTTGTTGAATCCTAACGTTTTTCATTGACAAATGCTGTGCTATATTGGCATACTTTGGAATATATTTATGCCATCATACTATTTATGTAGCCTTTTTGTTAGTCCTATTTTCACTCTTTGAATACGATCCCGAATGTCTTTCAATCTTTTCCGTACCTTTTCTTCACTAATCAATATTATTTATTCTCAATAATTTTTCCATGAATGTGTGAGCAAATAATTTATCATTTAGCAAAATGATTTGGTATAAAACATATATGATATACAAATTATTAGGTTAAACCTTTATTTTACTTTACAGTTTTTAATGAATTGCATAAATGTTAGTTCAGCCATTTTATACTTATTTGCAATTTTAGTTGAGAAACAAATCATGTATAAATATTTAGTATAAAGAAGATGAGCACAACATAGTAAAGATTTCCACACTTTAAATCTGGCAGATTTTAAGTGTTCTTCAAAGCAAAAATGAAAAATAATTTCCTACATCTGAGGCAACATTCTTAGTACAAACCATATTGTTCGTTAACAATTTAATTAAGCAAAAAGTATGATGTTTACCCAGAATGCTTTGACATTCAAATCGCTCTTTTGATTTCCATAAATTAAGGTCGAGATTTGCTCATTTCTTTGCTTGATATATAAGAATGTTCCCATTAGCATATACAGCGTTATTTCTTTCAATTAAGTTAACTATGTCTAAATATTGACAAAATTTTCATCCACAGCACAATTCTTATTCAAAATGATTGAACTAAAAAGCTATTTCTGCATTAATTACATTGGTGGCTCTCAATTAAACCTGTCCCCGGCGTCCACGAATTGAATAAATTGGTGTGGTTATGTTCATCAATGTAGTAATGTGTATGATTTAGGTTTCATGAAAAATGCCACATATTTCCAAAGGCTATTTGTCTAATTTCTGCTCTAAAAGTAGGACTAACACTCATGTTCACCAACCTCTCTTGACATAAAAACTATGACACTCGCTCCGTTACGAAAATTATAAATAGCAGAAAATCCCTGTTCGTAGAGGGAATTGAGTTTTAACTGAATCCGTATGATCAATTATTAAAGAAACAGTAGAAATAATTAGAAACTTAAACCTTTTCATCGATGTTTAAATAAAACCGTTTCCACAAATTAATGTGGCAAAGTTTTTCGCTTCCACTTCCTCTTAACTTTTACAAAATCCCCTGGCCCTAATTAAATTAATTTGTAAACTACGCAACAATTGATTGTTTAATTTCAACCAGATGCGCATTTACTAAAAAAAATAATATATGCAAATATACTTTATTGTACGCAAACTACAATAATTAAAAATATTCTAAAATACATCTTATCAATGACCTTTTAGATTTGCAAATATAGATTTCAGTATTTGTCAGTGTAAGCGTTACGATTTATAAAATTAATTTACTGTTATAAAATACTCCATTACAAACAGTGGACAGGTGCTCGTTTCAACATTGAAAAGAAGAATCATAAAACTTAACTAGACCGAATTTTATGCGGTTAGCACTCTTTTTGTGTATGTCGGCGGGCTATGTTCTATTACAAATAATATGGAAGGTATGCTATCCAAACGCAATTTCGTTGGGATAAAGGTCGGAAGATAAGATACTTTTTTGATTTTTGAGTGCAGAAATGGATTAAATATTCGATTGTCATGAACCTTTAAATTTATAATTGACAAGACGTTAACAAGCGAACTCTGTCATGAATAAAGATGTATATTCATTTTTTTATATTTTAACTTTAGTTATATTTCTGTATCGTATATTGTACAATTTATTTACATTTAATATTTTAATTTTAATGGATTAGCTGTGATTTGTCGGAAAGGAATAATTTGCGAGATAAAAAAAGGAAATTGCAAGTTATTTTCCCATACAAAGTTCTGCTGGAATTATATTAGGTGGTAATTATATAAATATGTTAATGAGATGCATTGTCAAACACTATAACTCAAACTTTAAATAAGCGCAATCATTTATATCATCTTGGTGAGCTTATATGGTCACTTATATTGCAAATTCGAAATATTGTCAATTTTCTGTTTTGGACTACGGTCGTTATACATTTGTATCATATTTTAGAATGGGCCAAGCAATGTTGAGTAATTAAACATCATTTTACATTTATTTACATTTATATTATATAAACACCTGACCCATTAATCACTTACATATGTCAGTATAAACTAAGAATTGTATAGTGTAGAACCGGTTTGTCCTTATTGGTAACTCATCATGTACTGACCAGAATTTGCCACGGACAGGATTCGAACCTGGGCACGTCTGCTTCGGAATCTGATGCTCTAACCACTGAGCCATCCTGAATGCGGCAGGATGGCTCAGTGCCTAAATATTTGAGCAAAAGTTAAGGCAAAACAAATGTTCCGCATGAAACATAGTTTAAACGTGACGAACAATATCCATTTTTAATAATTTGAAGAAGATAAAGACTATTTGAATTATTTTATTAGGCATTTTGTTTTTATGTCTATTTTTGTGCCATACTGGATCTTTGTAAAACATCTTGTAACAACTTGTGAAAATGCATAATCATGCATAATTTATTTATTTTTACCTGAACGCGATGCACATGATGGGAAAATATTAAGTATTTCAGAATTTATCTACTAAATCAGGTTGGAGCGATAATGACAGGCATGAAAATGGGTTAAATGTTTATATGAGTAGGCTGTTCCTTGATTAATGTAAGACAAATACGAAATATGTGCGCAATTTGGAATTCACATTCATCTTATCACTTAAGAAAATAATGTCATGGACCTCCATAAACTAGTTTGTTAAAAGTGTTCACTTTGTAACAATTTTCTTTCTGGTCGCTTGATTTAGGACACTAACTAGCGTTGGTCCCTGTACTCCAGCCAAATTAACGTGAAATGCCATCTCGCATTGGCTCATGTGTTTTGGTGGGATGTGAAGGCAGTTACTGTTCGAGGCCTCTCTCGAATTGGTTTGACGAAATTGGCGCTGATGTGTCTGTGTATGGTGGTGTTGCTCAAATCTCTTATATCAGACTTGTGTCACGCACACATTGCTTCTTGCGACATTGTATATGTGCAATGTCTCAAATAAAATATTACGAAATGGAACTGCCGGTTTTGTATTAGTTAATCAAATATGAAATTGAATCTTGACGTTCGGTGTCGACTTATCAATGTGATATCACGTAGAATAAAAAAAAATTGTTGATGCCTTCCTTTATAACTTATGTATGTCATTTAAAGACAAAGATTTGTGCGTACTTTTCCGACAAAATCAAATGTTATGTATTATTGCTCCAATATATATATATATGTAATCCGCCAGCTGAATGAAACACAAGATTTAAAATGATGATCGGGGTTGAACGGCGAAATGTATTGTTCATTCTTTGTAACAGTTGCACAATATTAATTATTTTCAATTTTTATGAGAAATATTTAATTATAAAGACACATATTGCAACGCACGTCAGTAAATAGAAAAGGTTTGCATCTGCTTGTGCAGAAAAATTCTTCATGAAACCGAATTTCTTAAACCGGTAGTCAAGATATTTTCAACCATTGAGCCGTTGTACTGTGCGTTAAGCCTTTTCGAATTTCTATGCGCGTTATAGCATGCATTACTTCAAAAAGCAATAATTTATCTACGTCAATTAAAGAAAATGAAACACAACATATATAAAATATATTTGTCTTATATTTGTCGCCTAAAACTGTTTAGATAATTAAGCATAATTAATTAAATTATGTGGAAAAATGAATCTTTGTATTCCGTTTTAAAAGAGCTAATTCGTGAAACCTTGTCATATTGCTTTTATGTCAGTTAATTTTATGCAACGCAGTTTTTTTATTTACAAAAATAACTTTTCAGATATCACTTATTATTAAGCTACTTTTGAGTATGTCTAATTCAAATATACCTGATTATAAAAGCAATCTTTATAGAACATTTATCATACACAACATGATAAAAAGTGCCATTATTCGTAAGAACTCGTCTCTACAAAAATTTCTGCCACGCAATCTGAACAAGTTTGTAACAAGACAGACAGCTATAGCCAAAAAAACTCTTGAAATGCCAACTTCGACAAAATTGATAGTGTCATTATGTCGCGTGTAGATAAAAAGAAAATATACAAGACACTATAAATATTTCGCCCTCTGGTTATCAACAAATTTTCATATTTATTTAAATCATGCTTGCGAACTTTCTATAAACACCAATCCCATTGTATTTAATCAGTTCCGAAACATAGCAAAACTAACGTCAATCAAACGTACTGATATGTGTCGAACTTCCATGATCATCTACAGAACACGGCGGCAAACAGACGTGCGAGGATCCAACCGTATTTCACGCATGGTCAATGCGAATTAAGATATGCGGATCTTAAACTGTCGTAGAGTCGCGGGAATGATACTTAGCTGAACTATTTGTATGCACTCACTTACATTAAATTTATGCACCATTCACCACATCTACATGTTATATAACTAAACAATCATTGATTGCGCGGATGGTGATAAAATTTGTTTAACCAAAGCACTGATCAGAGATGACTAAATCATAAAGTATGTGCGATCAAAGTGAAATTAAATGTTCGGCCCTCACTCCTAGTAGTTTCACATTCACTGGACTTGGCTGGAAATTTGTGCCTTTCGAGTTCTGTAAAATCACGAACTATAACATTATGGAATTTACGCCACAAGTGTTTAGATTGCGAAATAAAACAAGCATTGATTGTGTGGATGGTAATAGCTAGTATTTAAATCATGTTTTGAAATTGATCCGCGCTAGTCCGTTCGACGTCTGCTCTGATGATGATCACGGAAGGTCGAAACGGCTTACAACGTAGGATTGACGGGAACTTCGCTATTTTGTTCGACTGGTCAATTCTACTGAAATTGTTTCTAATTTGAAGAACGTAAACTTGATTTAAAGAAATGTTATCACAATCCGCACAATAAATAATTAATTAATTATTGCAATATATTTGTAAAGCAGAAAAAAGAATACAAATCAATTATAGGACCACTCAATAGTTCGCGCGCATCAAATCTAGTTCAGGCACAGTTCTAGAACATTCTTTTCTGAATCATGGTATGGTCCAAATAGCCCATTCATAATCCATTCGCGGTCCTAATTTACTAGAATCAAGATCTGTTATCCGATTTTTCCATATAATAACACAAGTATTTAGTGAAAAATTTAAACGCCAAGAAAAATCATTATTTTATCATCGTTAAAAAGATAGTTAAATCAGGAGAGATACGGGAAATCAAACTCAAATTAAAAAACAACAGGAACGCCAACAAATAAACAACAACAAAGAAACACACGAAGTTGCACCACAATATAAGCACAAATAAAAAAATTAACTGTTGTGTAGATGCACCATTCTAAATATTTAAAAGAATTTATAAAAATTCTAAATGCAAAATCTGCACTGACGAATGTTACTGAAGAACTCATTTGGTAAAAAAGAGTTGAATTCAAGAGAAATTGAAAAAAATTATTTTCCAAACGACAAAATATTTCCGCGATTGCTAAACTCATTGTTAAAACGAATTCCTTTCCAAATCATTTGGCTTCTCGTGAGAATCAAAATAAGCAGATCGTTAAAACAAACTGACAGATGAGAAATACTCTACTCTACCACTGACAGCAGTTAACTGAAGAAATGGTATATTTACCTGGACAGATTTTAGAATGCAAACAAGTCTGTCCGATTGTGTTCTTTTTCTTTGTTGTTGGTTTATATTGCTAAAAATAAATCAATCTTCATACTCCGTATATTTCTAAAAAAGTTAATAATGGTAATAGATACTTCAAACATGATTAGCTTTGTTGCATAAACGGCTTTTGAAGCTTTATTGCATGTTATAAAAACAACGTTTGAAGCAAATTTCTGTCCAAATACAGTGGATAAATTTGGATAACTGCTTGCGTAATTTTGAAGCATATTACACTTAATCCTCTTTGTGAAAACAAAATAAACAAAAGACATATTGAAAATCAATTCTCCAAATTATTCTCGCTAGAGTTAGAGAAGAACCTCCAAAGATAAGGATTATACACATATAAACAAATTTATATAAAGCCAGTAATCTTAGTAATTAAATCATTCTCTAATATGTCAGAGCGATTTCACTTCCCAAACTGACATGATGAATGTCAGATTTGGACAGGCAAACGGGATTTTTTCGTTGATAATGACACTTATTGGTATATATTTGTTGTAAAATCTGGCAATGAGCAGTCCGTGCATTATGAAAATTTGCATGCAATAAGCGATTCCGTGATATAGACGTTAAGTTGTATGGCCGAGAGCAAATTAGTAACAAGTTCAATTCCAAAAAAGCCAAACCTACCTACTGTAGATGATTTGTTTATTAATAAAAAATGACGGAATGATGCATAAATTGTTGTTACTAGAGTAGAAAATAGTTAAATTATGAAAACAGTATTTTGTTTTTAAGATATTCTTCGAGTTTTGAACTAATTTAGTAATACATTACACACACGCACCTGTACACACAAACACACACACACACACACACACACACATATATATATATATATATATATATATATATATATATACCGTTAGAATAACCTCAACAAGGCGTGAGATAGCAAGAGAAATTCATCCAGTAGACCAGTTTTGACTTTATTTTTGACTCTTCCTGTACTGTCTTAAATTATAATTGGAAGGGACCTGAACCGGTGCACATTTGCTTCCGTGTCTGCGACTCCAATTACTGCGCCCCCCGTGCCGATTAATATACGTCTAATTAAGTCATATACAAAATTATGCTTTCGATTTTTGTTTTCATTAAGGCAACCCCGGTTCGTCATTATGCAACAGACACTTTGCATCAATTAGTAAGTGCAATTCATTTTCGCCCTTATTGTAAACTCTTCAAGTATTGCATATAAAATGCGGTGGACGGCTCTCGAATCCCGCATCTAACTGAAATTCTAAGTCACATACCAGTCTGTTTTTTGTGTATAAATTTATATCATCGATGGTTCTTTTCCTTATGAATGCAGAATTAGATATTACGACAATTTTACAAAAAATTATATCAATCATGTTTGTGATCTTGATATAAACATCATTTCTGTCATATTATTGCATTTCTCAGTATAAACTAAGCGTTGCAAAATGTGGAAAAGCCAATTCGTCTTTTAGACCGATTTTATACCTATTTTTTGGTCTCCTAACGTACTGCCAAGGGTTTGCCGAGGACATAAAAACCGAATCTGAGCACATCCGGTTTGCAGTATGTTGCTCTAACAAATAAATCCATCCTGGCATACGCTACAAAATTTTCAATAATGTACTAATTAATGTTTCTTGATTAAAAGTGTGTTTAGGCGTGGCCTATATGTTATTTGTTTCGAACGAAAGTTCTAACTAACCACTCGCAATCTCTCATTATAAATCAGACATCACAATACCTGAGTACGTGGTATATAACTCAAAATTGTGCAGCGTGCATCAGAGTAGCAAATTCTGGACAAGGCATGAAGAGTTCCCAATAAAATTTAAACCAGTGTACAGGATCAATTTCCCATTCCACATTAAAAAAATCTTAGTGTAAACTGGCAAATGTAAGTATATAATGTAATAGGTTTTCACATCAACATTGCAATCTTGATTTTAATAATAGTTATCACCTACCGCCCTACCGATGTTCGTTTATTTTTGTAAATGTTCAATTAAATTACTCCTTCCCAGGTAGCGTGATGTCTGCTCTATAATGACAGATTGGAAGTGGCTTGTTATAACATTGATTCTAAAGAGATGTAATATAGGCCGAACCTCAAATAAAGGTTAACCTAGTAACATTAGTAAATATACAACAGAAACTTATGTAGCGTACTGTAAGGTGTTTCAGTGGATAGATCAACACACTAAACATGAGACATAACCAAGTTTGATCTCGATAGGCAGCGAATTCTTGACAGTACGTGAAGTGATCCTAATAAATACGAAACCGGTATATTGAAAGAATTCTTCAAATCAAGTTTGCGAACTTGAAGTAAACACAAATCCCATTGCATTTAACCATTCGTCGAACAACATAACAAAACTTCTGCCAGCCGCAACGCGTTTCGAACTTCCATGGTCATCATCAGAATACGACGGTAAACTGAATATCGAGTATCAAACTGCATTCAATATATAGGGAAATAAAAGTTAAATATGCGGGTCTCACCGCAGCCGATATTTCCGGTCAAGTTCAATATATGTGAGACTGCTAGATGGGAGAGCCGCATATCTAACTTTGATTTCTGTATATATTCAATGCGGTTGGATCCTCGATAGTCAGTTTGCTGTCGTAATCTAATGATGATCATGAAAGATCGAAACGCCTCAGTGTGTTGCAGCTGATGGCAGTTTTGCTATGTTGTTCGAAGACTGGTTAAATGCAATGAGATTGGTGTTTACTTCAAGCTCGCAAACTTGATTTAAAGAATTGTTACCACCACCCGCGCAATCAATTATTTTTAAATAGTATTGGAAGATTTGTCTTTTATACATTATACAATGCCTAAAATATACTGACCAATGTAACTATATAATGGCACAGGTATTTGCATTAAAATTGGAACGTTGATTTAAATGTATTTTTCACCTCCCGCGAAAAAATTTTTCGTTGAATAATATAAATATTGAATTCAAATCAACTTCGGCCGATCTAAAGAATCACCATTTTTTCTACGATTGATTTTATAAACAGGACAAACGTTATTGACAAACGTAAAGATTGATCATTATTTTATCATAGAAAATTTTAATTCTGCACTTACTGAAGATGAAATTAAAATACTACACCAGGAAATATTTTAATTCGCCGGAGTTTCAAATGTAATGTGTGGTCGTATATATATTCTGTAAACTGTTTCGGTCATCTGATAATATCACGTGGCAAAAATGCAGCATACATTTAATTAGCTGAATAACTTTTTTTATCTATTGTAAATATTCTAGCCCACGTATTCTTTAATCTTAATTTTATCAGCCTTGTCTAATTTTGTTCAGATTCTATTTAAATCGTTACTGAGAGAATATTAGCAAAATCTTTTGTTGCAAATTTACTGGCGTAGGCAATTTATTACAAATTAATTTTGTTACATTTATTATAACTTCTTATTTCGAACGCACAAGATTAAATTATTAGCATGTGCTATGTGGTGTTTGAATTTTTTTTCCTATCATTTTAAGTATTTACACTTAATTATTTCGTGATAATAACATAGATTACTCTTATTCAAAAATATACTTAAGTTGACATGTGTTTTGAATGTGTTAATTGACTATTCCAAATAATTGCGCACAATTAGCGCTAGCTAATCACGTTAACTTAAAAGATCTATGTGAATACAATTTTCATGTGATATGATCGAATTTAGTCATTTCTATTGCGGTTCAAACGCGAATAACTCTTAAAATAAACCGGTACTTATTTGCAACTCAGTATGCTAAAGTTTTTAGAAAATGGTCTATAACATTCTCTCGTCATGTATGGCTCACACCGGTAACACATTAGATAGAACCTAATTATTTTGCGTCTGTGTAACCGAAAACCTGGCAAATATTCTTTGCCTAAATGCATTAACATTTTGTCAAGTAAATGAACATATCTTACTAGACAATGCAAATTAAAATTTAAACGTATGTTTAATAAGGTGTAGCATTATATGATGTATTTAATCTATATTTTTTCCGTGTCAGTTTCACATGATGGCAGACTTTGACAAGTGGTAAAAGTTCAGGAAAGAGGTGCAAAAGATTCGAATGGTTTAAAGCCCTCCCATAGTTAGGTGATCTAAGGTCTAGTATATTTGGTGATGCTCAAGCTAAACAACTTTGGAATTTTGCCCTGTTATCGTAGCTTTTCATAGTTTGTAGACCATGTCATCTTTTCGTATATTTTACTTCGTTGTTCCAGTTACAATATTCTAAAAGCACGTCTGTGTATATTATTTTAGGAATTCTTAAAATTTTAAGTTATGTCTTACCAGTTTTCAGTATATTTATTGACTTCATACAGTTTAAGAAGACACCGTTCTGTTCACTGAGAACCCGCTATTTAGCCACAGAATTTCTATCGTTACATCAAAATTTACTAACGCAATTGGTTGACTAATTGCCTTTCTCCAAAACCGCGAAAAACGTTGCGTCTGACAAAAGATTTTACTAACGATAATAGAGATTGGTTTATTTTAAGCATCGTTGCTTTCTCTTTGTAAAATAATTCTAATTAAATGCCATCTTTTACATATGCCATTTCGTGTTATCTTAACTATTTAATTATGAATTTTAGAATAGAGCCAGAGACAATTTTTTTAATCTAGCTCCGTTCCACTCAGAAATTTGCGAAATTATGAACATTTATGTTGCTTTAACTGTCGATACACAATTCTGGCAAATCTACGGTGAGCAAAGTCAAACATACGTTTGTTTGGCTATTGACTTCAAAACATTCCTCTGTGCAAGCCTTCAAGTATTGAGTGTCACAAGTATCCGATTTCTAAACTGTATATATGAATTGTGATTTAATCACAGAAAGACCATTTGTGCTCCTATGATAATTGAAGGCGGTCTCGAATCAGTACGCGTGACTAACAGTAGTTTTTGCATGTTATGCAACTAGCTACATATTATGGGATTACTGTGTAACTCGCCTCCGAAAATGTGATTTAAATCATTTTTCTCAAAACCAACGCAATCCAGTTCATTCAAAAATTGAACCCAACAGTTGCAAAACAATAAGGTATTTCAATTTCGACAATTATTAAACAGTAATTGATAAAATATACATGTTACTTGTATTTATATGCAAATAAATCATAAGCTACACTTTTTCCCACATTAAATTGTATTAAATGAGCGTACTTAAAAATCGTTATGATGAAAATTTCTTCGTTGTGCTTTTTACCGCAACTTCTTGTTTAGTGCTTTTTTGTTTATTTAATATTTTCTTCCAAATTTTAATGCAATTACGAAATCCGTTTGACTTGCCAAATTATTGGTAGAAGATTTCTATTTAAACACATTTATCATTAGATGAATTAGAACGTAAGGAAATTCTGAATTAAGAAAATAGGACCAGTCATTGAGCTAATCGTCTAAGGAAAAAACTTTGTATTGGTTATTTCTTCTGTTCTACAACAAAACACTTTGCTATTTAAGTGACTGTGAAGGTGTGCCGCAAACTTACTAGCCTTACGATCATTTCATGACCCCGTCTTATGATCACTAATAAACGAATGTACACCGAATGAATATAACCAAACTCAAAACTCTATTCGAAAATTCGGTTTAGAATATCACAATAGACAATTGCTTATATGAGTTTCGTGTTTAATAGCGACTCGACAGTAGGAGTTGTACTACGCATTATACCCATTATATACTTGTCAAGTAATGCGGGACAAGTGGACACTAAAATCACAATTTTTAACCTAATTGCACAACGTATCGGAACTAGCGTCAGTCAGACATCGTGGTGTGTTCCGAAAATTCACGATTATCAGCTGAACTAGTCTGGAAGCAGATCCCAATAATAAAAACACAATCAATACTACAATTCATTGAATATAAAGTATCCGACACTCCATCGTAGAAGCCTAACACAAGATTAACTGGACATTGATTAAAGCAATTGTGCCCAGATTCCAAATCTGTCTCGGAGAAAATGCTCCACACTTCTTGAAGAGTTCTACTGGGGATGTGAGAAACTGGACCTGTGATGAATTGCTTTTCTACCTCAAACAGTGCTAGCGAGAAGAAAAATGTATATATATATATATATATATATATATATACCCATCATTCTCATTTAGCTAACTAAATTGATTCCGTTCAGAACCATATACAAGTTACAAATGTACTAACAACAGAACGCTCTTTTCTTCACTATGTCGGCATAAATACTCCGTGCATTCTCGAATATTACCGTCTCCGTCAGTGTATTTCCTTCCAACTTCTTCTCTTTCAACTACTTGAACAGAAGCTTTTCCATTTCCTCGTGGATATTTGTCCTTAATTAAGAATGAATTGTGGCCCCTTTTGCTGGTGTAGCCCTCTTGATGGCATCCTTCTGTTTCAATATCTTACCAATTGTCGATGTACAACGGTCATAGATCTTTGCGAGCTCAATCACTCGTACGCCACGCTCATGTTTTTCTATTATTTCTTACTTTAGTTCTATTGGCATCATCCTCTTCTTTCTGTCACCATTGTCCTTAGCACTCACTTTATTCAGCCTCATTATAACACACAAAAATGTCATTAATCAAGCAAAAATGAAGCAAAAAAGAGAGCAGCGCACAAGATACATTTCGATTCAGTCGGGTTATACGTGCGAGTGAGCAAGAGATTCTCTCGGATGATGCTCGACGCTGCGCGCCAGCTAACAGGACGCTCCGGAAGCACGGCTCGTTTTTCCGATTTAGGCTCGTATCTTGAACAAAAATATGGCCGGATCTCAGGCTCGCATCTCAAAAAACTCGTATGTTAGGCTGCTCGTATCTTCAGGTGTCACTGTACTTGACTAAAATGTTTTTCGTAAACATAATCGCAGTGAAAATCACAATATATCAAAAATGCCTGTTAATTAATAAAAGTTACTAAGTAAAACAAAAGTGGATTGCAATGGAATTTATGAATTTGAAAAATTAAGAGTGCATTTAATTGAAGATAGACGTTTTACCTTATGTCACGATTGCTTCAATTAATTATGCATTCTTGATTTAAATGTTCCTTATTCCAACTTGCTTAATTAAGCTATTGCCGAAATGCGTAGAAATTATTCACGTTTTGTTCCATTTAGGCACGTTAATTGGGGTAAGTTTTAATTTGAATGCCGCATCTCCGATTATCGTATAGCGGATATACAAAGCTCGTCAGTTTGGTGCCATGAGTTGATGAAGAATTTGTAAGATCTAAGCGTTTCAAAACGTGTGAGATGCAAAAGTTACGCTATCCTGTTAATTTCATGCAAACTGAACTGGATTTGTCTCAAATAAATAAACTTCAATTTAATATTAATCATGCAGCAAACACGAAAGTAGGTTATGTTCGTGATTGCAGTAAAATTTTCATGCTGCGATACAATCACGTTATTTGGGCCTAATATAGATAATAGCCGCATTTGTCATATTCATTTAACGAGACATAAAATATGATGGGATCCTCTTTCATAAATTTTCCGTTGTGTTCTGAAGATGAAAAAAGTACTAGAAGTACATTATCACTTTTAACTGACAACAAAAATTTGATTTATAAATTAAATGGATTAAGAATTGCGTTCATCTGAGGTTTATACATTTAATATAGATAAATTCAGCTCCTTGATTATATAACATACATATTTTGACAAATGAAATCGTCACTACCAATTATTCTGATTTGAACCGGTATTTAAAATAACTTTTAAATATCTAAACACAAATTCTCTGAAGTTGTGATAGTTCAAAAGTTTACTATAAGACTTAGTTTTAAGCATTAATCGGAGAAATACATTTTATACATAAATTGAAACAGTGCACTTGGTCTTTAAACACTTTTTATTTACTGGTTTCATATTTGAAAATATGAAGATCAGAAGTTGTACTTTCTCGATTTATAGGCAATGTGTAGTGCTAAACCGAACTTCCAAATTTTAAATTGCAAATGTCCAAAATTATTCATAGTATAAAAGCGCATTTATTTATATATGGGAAATCGAACTGAAAACTATTATCTCATAATTGAAATGAATTTTTATTTTCAAAATAAGCCAGAGAAAGAAAATCTGTACAGTTTGATTATTTTTTATTAATTCAAATGTTTCCCTGTTCTAGCCGATAGCATTGATGTACGTTTTACAATCATCAAAACAACATTTAATGCCTCTGAGATAGGAGGAAGAATAAATATTTGAAAAAATTATTTTATCCTCGAAAAATAAAATTATAATAGAACTGCAAAATAAGAAGTCCTAAAGGAAATTTGAATTTTCGAAATTAATAATTTGGGTGATAATCACAATGTTTTATGTTATAGATTATCACCTTTCAACATAGTAAATTAAATATTAATTAAATAGTTTTGGATATATGTGGGTGTAGAACATGATTGCTGCCACAGTTGAATCACGAAAGCGAATAATTTCATCCAAAGCATATTATCACCAAAAAGTTTCATTTAACCAAACTAATAAAAAGGATTTCCTTAAACCATGAGAAAGATATCAAAGACTGTGTCTGCAGTGTCAGAAAAAAAATTTTCTCTAAAAAATTATGCTTTATCGGTTCGTGATAATGAAGTTATCACTTAATTACATAATCCTAGTTGTGATGTACAAACAGGCTTTTACGAATTTATCAGTTCACGCATTTATGGTTACTAATCACTTTAAATGAGACTATAATGATATACCAAAACCAGGCATGCATTTGATTCTAAAAAACTTCTTTACATAAATTAGAGACCTTATGATACAAATTCCCTGAATATTTTTTGAATAAAAGTTAAATACTGCACCGGCCATTTGCAAATTTTACATGACACACACACACACACACATATATATATATATATATATATATATATATATATATATATAAAGTTAACCATGTTGAAAACAAAGAACGTCTTATTCTCCTTTAATTTTGTAAACCATCTAAGTTTTATTTGAGAAAACTTGACAATAGCAATCCCTAAGTCCAGAGATAAGCTGGAAGTACACAATTTTGCTGCGTTACTATGTAATTACGTTATAAATTTTAAAAAATAAACCACAATAAGTATTTGCTTTTACATTTGGACAAAAGTTTCTGTTAAAATCAGTAGACCTCTACTCAGAGCGTGACGAGATTTAGTTTAATTTTTCTAAACTTGATAAATTTTGAATTGTATAAGATTTTTTATATTTTCGTATGCAATTCTCGTGAAATATACTCAAAGTTATCGTCTTTCTTTCGGATTTGTTTTTTGCTTAAATATTGTTTCTTGTGCAGATTTTATTTTTAGTCTGGTCTTTTCTTTGCAGGTTCATAAAAGCGGCTACTTTAAACTATCTGTAGCATATTATTTATCCGGCCCGATACTGATGATGATGTAACTATACCGTCAATTAAACATACTAGTCTAATCTCCGCGATTTACGTCTCGCAGCCATGCCTGCATTAAATAGTTTTCCAAAGATGCGATTGACCTACCATTTTTGGCTAGGTGTGGATTAACCTTCTTCCGAGGGTTTCAAATATCGTTGTAAAACCAAAATGAGGTTCTCACTTATTATATATATATATATATATACATATTGAAGAAAACTAAGCATTGTAAAAATATAGATAGAACAATTTCTTCTTTATTAAGCACTTATCATGGATTAGCATAAATTCCGCAGCCGGTATACCATAAGTATGCATGTGGTTGGGGATCATGAAGCTCAAATTCTACGACTCAGACCCAGTACACTGCGTACTTTAAAACAGGTAAATGCTGATCCGTGTTTTCTGGTCCGTCTACCCTGTATAAGCAACCTATGAGAAAGTGTGCAAATCATGTTGACTTAAACAAATCCAATTTCATTAGATGAAAGTATAAAACAATAACATGGCAAAACAGAAAATTAAAAAAATCATCCATCAATGAGAACAATTTCGTTCATATTGGTCATTGAAATAATTTAAATACCATGCATACATGTGATATATATATATATATATATATATATATATATATATATATATATATATATATATATATATATATATATATATATGTACTTTATTCCTTTTGGTAATATTTGAACCACTTAAGTAAAAATAATTTATAGAAATTCATTTATAATTTATTTCTACACAATCAAGCCTATCTTTATCTCATCAAGTCTTTTATTAACAAATTTCGTTAATCCATGTGCATCAGAAGCAATTGGTAACGCAGTGACGAATAAGTTTGTTGGCTATCAATAAATAACCTTTACAAAACATACAGTAAAATTTGCGCTAGGTGGAAATGCACACATTAAATTATACCAAGTGATAATAAGTTATAGAAACAAAGTATGTCTTTATAAAATACTGTTTCTGATCTTACATACAAGTCTACCAATGGCCTAGTTGCAGTAAATATCGTTTATCTCAAACTTTATGTTAAAACAGCAATATATGTTGTTTTAGACTTCTTAAATAAAACCAGCTTCTTAATTATGTCATCATTATACGTCTTAATATATATTGTAAGCTATCGATGCTGAATTCTCTCCAAATGGTGAAGGACCAGTTCCATTGTGAAATTCAATAATATCTAACTCAATTTTATTTATTAAAAAATGTTCATTTATAAAATAGTATTTAAAATGACAGGAAAATATAGCTAATGTATAATTTGTAGAAAAATATTTTTAATTGTGTTATGATGAAAATTATTTTCATAGTAGCTGTCGTAAATGAAAAGAAATTTTAACAAATTCAAGAAACAGTTCTTTCTCGTATTCTTTTTAATTATACACAAATAACATCTCTTTTATACATATATATATATATATATATATATATATATATATATATAATGAGAAGTCAGACTAAATACAAAAATGTAAAGGTGGAGAGAGTTTGAAGGGTAGAGCTAAACAATTGTTTCCATTAGTTAAGTTGTGACCAGAAGGATAAACCAAAGACAGCATGAACGGAAAGTACAATCTCATGCATATTCGTTTTGCGCTTACTAGCGACTCATCAGTAAGAGCCGGTATTGCGCCCATTTGCCCCTATGTACTTTGGTGAGAAATGTGGGATAATAGGACGGTACTATTTCCTAGACGAATGTGTAAACCTATAGTAGTAAAGCTAACATCACAGGAAGTCTCGAAAATGCGACGTCCACGCTAACAAACTCTATATAATATATATACCGAATCTGTACATGATACTATCACTATGGCTATTGTGTCAGTAACCGATACCAACATTATAGAACAGAAAATGTTATTGGTACTAACACTATGGTTTCCGGGTCGGTAAATGAAACCAACATGATAGATATCAATGTACGCAAAAGTTCATTTAAATGGAGAATTACAACTATTTCAGAACACCTGTCATTCCAGTTAATCCATACACTGTGGCATTGATCGATGTCATGCACCATATTTCGCGGTAAACATGACATCATTGAATTCAATATATAACAGTAAAATACTGTTTGTTGCGTAGAACTAATATATATGCAAATATATAATTGTAAAAGGGCGCAATAAAGGCTCCTATTGATTAGTCGCCAGTAAGGACGAAATGAATGTGTATGATATTATACATATAGTTCTTGCTGTCTTTGGTTTATCCTTCTGGTCACAACTGAATTAGTTTGTTACTAGGTTCGCAACACCTAATACATACATAAATTCATCCATTTATCGGTTTCGTCCTAATAGGGACATAATCATGTACTGGCCAGAATTTGCCGCGGACAGGGCTCGAACCTGTGCATGTCTGAAAAGGAATCTGGTGCTTTGTGTAGTGCTGTATGCGGTAGGTGGCTCAGTGGTTGAGCACCAGATTCAAAAAGCAGACGTGCCATGTCCGCAGCAACTTCTGGCCAATCGCGATTCCCACAAGGCACACTGGTCTACTGGATGAATTTCCTTAGTAGATAAACAAAGGAACAAACAATAATTATAATTATTAATGATGGAATAAAATCATTGATATAATATCGAAACAGATTACATATTTACTTAATATATATACACAGATGTTTATTAACTGCAACTCTATAGTAATCCAGGAATCATTTTCATATATCAATAAGCTAGTATATATATAAGGTATAGGGATAAGACGTCAAGATAGGCAACGACTGTAGAATGTTCTTCCCCTTCAATTCATTTGCTAGTTCGAAGGAGTCCTTGATAGTGTTTGCGTTTATGATGCTTCGTATTGGTTGAAGTATTTTGGAGAGAAACTGGGCTGGTTTATGCTGTGGAGCGTTGATCATTGACATAATAGGCCGCATCGAGGGAGCTCCTGAGGCTGTCAGGGCTTTATGAGATTTTGGTTTGCCGTACAACCTCATGCTGTATGTTCCGACGTGTTTTTCCTTTTGGATGACTTCTATGAGTTTTGATCTAATATCGAAATCAGCCGCCGATGTTAAAACGTGTTTTTTCATCTTTTTCAGAATTGCATTGATTCTTGATTCGATACTTTTTTAATCATCTTTCAGTTTGATGTCTTGTTTAAATTTAGATTGATCATTTATAATATCGTTCATAGACTTTCTATAAGCGTCAGCTTCAAGTATAACCATTCCTGATCCTTTGTCGAGTGTGGCAAGTCGTATGTATTTGTCTGAATGTAGTTTTCTGAGTTCGTATATGTGCTTTCTTGTGATGATTTGGCTGCCTTTGAATTCCTTCCGGTATTGTTCTAGTGCGCTAACTATCCCAGCTTTCAGTCCTTGTCCATCAAATGTCTCTGGGGCGGTGTTTTCCGTTAAGTCATTGTAGAAATTTTCCGTTCCAGCCGGAATGTCATTAAGGTCGCGTTCACTTAGGTTTTTCTTGACTACGCAGAATTTTTCTCCTGAGGAGTAATTCTTTCTGGTGTTTTGACAAGATCCCCTATGAATAATTGTAAATAAATGCGTCTGGGTTTGTAGGAAATTTCGATTGTGTAGGAAATTTGTCCAGGTCCTTCGTGCGGTCCTTAGTTTCTTTGCCAGCTGTTATTTTCATCAGCGTTTCTATCTTCGTTGTAAAGGCGGTGTATTCCCTGTCGTTCAGTCTTGCAATTTGACGACCCAGTGATTGAATGATTCTCCCAGCATCTTACAGTTTTGATTGGTTGTCCTCGATGGCATTAAGCAATAAACGACTTATAAGTTTGTTCGTAGGTTTTTGGTTATTTCTCCTGCACTGCTTGAGGAATCGTTTTGGCACAACATCTGATTGTAAACACGATTTGAAGAACTTAATTCTTTCTAGAAGTTTGGCTCACGCACAATTGGCTGCAATATAAGTGTTTCGTTCCTTACGGGTAAAAGGCTGACCCCGCTCTTTCATAATCTTTCTTATGTCCATTGCCTTCGAATATTACACAGTATATTTCGAATTAGGAAGAAAAACACATTAATAACAAATTGGATAAAGGCCATTTATTTCGTTAATTCTAAACATCGCTCTACAATCACTCATTTATATACATTCAGCGTTTTCAATTGATTATGCTAGGTAACAAATCTGACTTGCTTTTACTTCTATTTCTTGTTTTGGCAGATTTGTAAGTGTATATGCGCTTGTGTTTTTGTGTGTGCCTGTTTGCATGTAAAGGTCATTCTCGCTGTATTGCAAACTGATGTCTGAGGTCTTGTCATTTTTGTTTTAATGGCTTGAGATTTAACCATTTGTGCGCATTGTTCGCTGTTACATGTGCGAGTGTTATTTTTCCCCGTGTAGTCATATATATTTATATATATATATATATATATATATATATATATATATATATATATATATATATATAAAAGCTTAATGATAATATTTGATTATATATGTCGTCAAGGCAATGCACACAGTGCATGAGGTATCTGCATCAATTAATCCAAAAGACCGGTTTCGTGATTTTATGGAGCAAACAATGTTCCCAGAAGGTTTTAAAAGAAATATTATTTTATATATGGTAGCAAATCGCATATAGTATGCGCACGGATGCCACGTTGGATACAGTCACTGACTACGAAGCAAATATATCGCTTTTCAAGTCCCGTCCACAGAAATTGAAAATGTGCCCAATAAAGTCGTATCCGGTCTAATGGTTGAATTGAATTCACTTCCCGATCCAACGTTTAGTCTATACAAACATTACATAGAGTTCATAGAGCTCATAGAAATTCATTGTAGAAAGGACACTATTAACATTGTACTAAACAACTACGGCTGTCTGTATCATTTATAGTGGATGAGCTAAGTATTTTAGCAAGAAAACGATTTATAGTGTGTCAGCAGAAATGCAGACATCAGTATACTACGCGCTGAGAAATTCAAGAGATTGGCTATTGTGTACAAATCGGACTATATAGAAAACATGGAGAAACTGTTAAATGGAAAAAAATAAGTCACGCATCTACAGAATGAATCAAATGAAACAAACAAAGTTGAGCTAAAAGCCATAAATGAAATTAGAATTGTAAAAGATTCCGTCTTTATTGATGAGGCTGTTGCTGAGTATCTTGAACCAGTTTGATCAGCCACAACAACAATGTTCGGACTAACAAAAACACAAAATTGGTTTCCCTTATGAAACCAATATTGTCAATAATCAATTCGCGGTTCAATTCATTGGTTAAATGACTATACCGTCTACTAGAACCATTGCAAAAACTAATAGAGAATTGTTCAGTTGCGGATTCTTTTCAGTTTTTTTAACGGAATTGAATAATTAATGTTAAACACAAGATTATGGTGTATTTTGATGTTGAATCTTTGTTTACAAATGTTCCAGTTAATAAAATGATTGCCATTATATTCCAAGCGGTAGAACAAGGCATATAGCCATCCCCAGTTCCAGATCCCATTCTCCGCAAGCAAATCCTATTATTCACGAAAGATGTACAGTTTCATTTGAATGGAAGCACAGATACACAGATTAATTGTGTGGCAATGGGGAGCCCCCTATCTCCATTATTGGCTAAGAATCTTCTAGGCCATCTGGCGAAAACATCGTTAAGGAGGCATTGTCCTTAAGAAGCGTTCGTATTTTCAAAATAGCCACAAACTATCAGTTTTACATCGTAGCATGAGACTGTTGTCTGTCTTTCATTTTTAAATGCACTACTAAAGAAAGATTTTAATGTTAAATCAAATAGAACAATTTGTCATAAACTAACCTAGTCTGGCCTGTATTCATTTTAAAGCCGTTTTGTGCCTTTTGAATTAAAATAAATAAATAATATCTCACTATTTTTCAATAATTGACAGATTGTTCAGCAGAGATTCAAACGGTGATGAATATATTAAAGCCAGAAACTATTTAATGTCTGAGGTTTATCCTAGAAATTTCATTGAGTTGACTACTAAATAGGCTAAAGCACAAGAAAAGAACGCTAACTACCTGAATATTCAATTTAAAACGAATTTCGTTATCCACATTGCACAAATGAAAAATGATGCGGCATTAACCGCACATTTAATGCAACTATACCACAACTGTAATTTACCAACGATTATACTCGACCTGAAATACTATTAATGAAAACACACAAGTTGCCACTCGACTTACGTAGCCCAATTGAATAGAAGGTTTATTGCTCCAATGAGTGGACATTGCGACAAAAATACACTTTGCAAATCAAATGGTGGATACGCGTCTGCAAATGCGCAACACATCGTTGAAACCTAACACGTATGTTCTCTAGACGCGATATTCAGGATAATTCCCAAATGCAATAAATGAAATGAGTTAGCTACATATGAAGCTGTGTGCATAATCATACCGAATCAGGATTTATGCAAACAGAAAGAGCATATTCGGACATGGTGCTTTGAATTGAAGACGAAATACGCAAATAAATGGTTGCCCTCCAAGTTTTATCTTTATTTCACGTTTACATTTTCTGTCTTTGCTTTTCAATGTATAATAGATATATATATATATATATATATATATATATATATATATATATATATATAGAGATAGAGCGATATGCTCCTTTATGGTTACTTGAGAAGAATATGAGAACTAAATATTTCTTGTATCTGGAAAAAATTTTCTTTCTTAATTCGAAAATAAAAAGGGTACTTATTATATATATATATATATATATATATATATATATATATATATATATATATATATATATATATATATACAAATGATCATATCAATTTTTAATTTAGGAGGTTGGGACGAAATTCTGAACTCTTAAATTGTTCTTTTTATTACCTTATATCACCTCTCTAATAGCTGTCTTAATATTAATTTCATTTAATCTACAGAAATCGTTTCGCTGATCTATTAAATTAGAAGAGATTTAAAGGCTGGCAAAACTTACGCTTTAATTAAATTTATTTGACAAGGTTTATAAGTTTTGAAATATGCCATCATTTTGTGAAATAGTTTATTATTCTATATGATAAAATATAATTTTTAATCTTTATTTATAGAAAACGATGCGAACCTGTACGGAAAACTGAACGTGAGTACCATCAATTTTTGCCTATGGATAGCTTGGCCCGAAGTAAGCATTCAGTTATGACTATTTCGATAAACGATTATTATTAAACACATGTTAATTTTGAAATTGTTAAATACTAGACATTTTGCTTACATCCACGTTGCCAAACTTTATTTAATGAAATGACATCACCACTTAGGCGATCGGTGACTAGTCAGTTTACTGAAGAATAAAAAAATTGTGAATTTAGCAGAGAATGTATCGATTGACCGACGTTGATATTAGGCTACGATTTAATAATAAAATTACATTACCGACGGAAGCCGCATTTTAGACTCTAAAACCATTGTAAACATCGCTGTGCAACCTCCGTTAGACAGTTCTCCGAAGAACTCAGAAGGTGTTCAAGGAAAGACATCACATGACAGAAGACATTAGTCCAGTGCTAGAGCAAATTTTGCGCCTTGTAAAAGTAATGTGATTAATATATATTCGAAACCAGTATTTAATTAATTAACAGTAAAATGCGCACAATCTGTGATTGCAAAACAATATTTGAATAGAATTTATTTTTCTAAATGATTTGATATTAAAATATGCGCTACTCGAGAACAAAATCCGAAAACTTATTAAAGATTTGAATAAATTGTTATATGCCTCATATTTTTAGATAAAATCAGCAACTATTTGTTATGTTTTAAAATTGACAATTATAAACTATTTTTGATTTTAATGGTATATTTGATCGAACATAATAGATTAATATCATTTTAATGCGTAAAATTTTTTTAAGATAAAAGCTATTTTCACCTAGGCTTGTAAATATAAAATTCATCGAAATGAGAGGCGTTAAATATTTGAATTAATTTAATTAAACATCATTTTAAAATATGACTATTTGTTTTAAGCTACAATCCAATTAAATAATCTTATTTTTTTGGTGTGAAGAGCTAATACACATATTAAATTATGCACTAGGTATGGTGCACCGAATACAAACTTATACAATGGGGACCACAAGAAAAATTAAGTCAGCATAAACGGAACTGAAAATTTCATGCACATTCGTGTCGTGCTCGCTGGCGACTCATTAATAGGAGCCGGTATTACACCCTTCAACGATTATATTATTTGTTGAGGAATGTGAGAAAATTGGAAGGTTAAACTACCTATTCAAATGTGCAAACCTACAGTATTGAACCCAAATTGATATAGTATTCGATAATGTGACTTGTTAAGCCCCACTATATATATATATATATATATATATATATATATATATATATATATATATATATCATGTCTGTATATGGTGCCAACACCATAGCTATTGTATAAGTCCATGATACCAACACTATAATTACCAAAAAGTTACATGGTCGTAACACTATTGTTTCCGAGTTAGTAAATTTTAACAGCACAACGGATTTCAAGGAGAGCTAAAGTTCACCAAAATAGATAAATTCATCTATTTCTGATCGATATCAATCCTCACATTTCGCGGTGATTTTAATAAAATATATATCATTTAGATAATGTTTGTGGCAAGAAAACCTGTATATTTATGCAATTGCGTATTAGATTTTGCGCACCCAGTAGCAAACTATGATGAGATGAAGAAACCAAAGACAGCATGAACGGAAAGTAAAATCTCGTGCATATCCGTTTCGCGCTTACTGGCGACTCATCAGTAGGTGCCGGTGCTAAACTTTATATCTACTATATATTTTATCTAAAAAAGTGGGACTGCTGGGCGTTACAATCTCCTGGACGAATGTGTAAACCTGCACTAGTAGAGCTAACTTCATACGAAGTCGTCGAAAATGCAACTTAAAAGCCAGCTCATTATATTTTATAGGAAATAGTCCTGTAGAGGTTACCAACACTATGGTTGCCGGGTCGGTACATGGTACCACCACAATAGATTTCAATATATGCTATTTTTCACCAAAATGAAGAATTAAGACTTCTTCTCTACAACTGTTAATCCAGAAAATCCATTCATTCTGGCTTTAATCGACGTCAATTGTCACTTTTTGCGGTAATTATGAAATCCATCATTGAAAAATATAAAAGTTCAATGCTGTTTTTTGCGACGAACTAGTAAACATGTAACAGTTTATTATGTAATGCATACCTAGACATAAATTTGTGCTAATTGGACAAGACGTATATACCAGTCAGAATGAACAAATGTTATGATATAATGTGTACCTACGTTTTGTACTTTCTGGTGAATTATTAATATCAGCCAGTACTACGCTATATATCCATTGAATAATTTGTAAAGAAACGTGGGACAGTAAAATCGACACTCGTCCATCTTTCATACATTTCTTGACAAATTAAATAATGTGAATAGGGCGTAGTACAGGCACAAAACAGCTTTGTACATTTTCGTGTATGTTGAATTTAGTCTATCATTCTGGGAGCGCAATACAAAATATGCGGTTCACTTAAATATCGGAAGTTAAATAATCTTTTATTGTGCTATCGGACTAGTAATTCCGTGGTGAATTTAATAAGCTCAAAAAGATTTTTCATTAATGGTACAGGCAATGGAGATATGTGTGATTATTTCAAGATGCGATTTTTTAAAGTGTTTCGTGCTTTAATCATTTTATAGATATATATTTAAGCAAAAACTTTAATATAAGATAAAGCTGGATGCGAACCATAAAAGGACGCATATCACTTATATAAGAAATATCTTTTTCCCTTTACACAGTCCTGGTGAAATTTACAAACTGCAAAACAGTTATGAAAAACACGTTCTTCGTAATTAGTAAAAATTGGAGAAGAATGGGACACTAAAATTCCCAAGTAAACTTATTAGACAATTACTATTGAAACACTTAAAAACATATACAACGTAATGCTTGATTGAGCTTACTGGAGAAAAATTAATCTGTTAATGGTTTTAAAAGCAAAATTTTTTTGCAGATAAATAGGTGAATCAACTATATTGGGGATAATAACAAGTAAAATAAATAATAAAAGTTGAATTTGTTTACAAGTAATCTGTCTCTTTTTATATAAATTTTAATTCGTTAATTGAAAGAATTCTCTCACGAATTACTTTACACTGCTCCATGTGCCGAAATAATACTTCTGTAGTGAATTTGGACAAAATTTTTTGTCTATCTCTTCCAAACAGGAATCAAACATAAAACTGGTTAAAATTGAATTGTTCCTTCAATTCTACACATAGGTATCCAGTGAAGCACTTCGATCAACAAAAAATTTAAAATATTATTAGTCCTCGCTGTCTTGTGAATGTAACCTAAATCAAATGTTAAAAAATTGTGTACGCATATTGGAATTTAGAGCATAGAATATAAAGCCAATTAGATAACAGAAAATGTTTAATTTCATATCAAGTCTGCTTTAAATTTGTTCTCCGGGATAATAAATATTGCAACAGATTGACAAATATCTTAAATGTAATATGAATCAAAACAAATAAAAAATAATTTCAACTAAAATCTTATATCTAATAAAGCAAGCGATAGTGAATAACAGAAATAAAATCCACAAATTGTGAATTGGCATTTCTAAATAAATTATTTTTGTGTGTTTCTAATGAGTTTACGCGAAACACATTTTTATAACGGATTAATACGTAACATACGTTTAAATAAGAGCAAAAATTAGATCTCTCATTCATTTAATATTAAAATCTTTTGTTGTTTGATTATAGCCTAATGCAGTTACTTTTATTTAGTAAAAAAATTCGAAAACGGAAATGTGTTATGTTGCGAACGAATTTATTTGACAATTTGGCAACGATCAATATAAAATTAACGGTACTCGTACAAATATTTTTGATGAAAGGTCAAACTAAATTAAAAATTTTACTACAAGACTGAACACAAGTTAAACTAAAATATATGAAATTGCGCAAAATTAGACAGGCAAAACGTCTAAAACATGTGAAAATTCCCTGCAAGTATTCGAAACATTTTAGAAAATGTCAAAGAATTTGACTTTTTAGAAGGTATGAATTGGAACAAAATGCGTAATTTTATACAGAGTACAACTTTATTTTGGCCACATTATTTTTTGCACAATATGTTTTGACGCGGATTGTCGAAATGCATTTCCTTGCGAGTCCTTATTTATACACAAATTATACCGCAAAACGCAGTATTCCATTAAATATTAATCTCATAAAAATAATATTGTTAATTGGCGATAGAATCAATTTGATTTAAAAGTAGGTATAATCAAAAGAAGTAAACTTACTTTTAATTTATTTATATTTAGAATTGGAGAACGCATACTTTTAACTGAAAATGATTTTGATTTTATGTTTGTTCCATTTCTATTAAATTCGATTTTTGTTAAATTTTCCTATTGGAAATAGAACGTAAAATACATTATAAAATTGAGAATAATTTATACGGAATAAAATGTAAACTCTGTTTAGTTAAACTTGGTCTATAAATTAAAATTGTGCATTTCTATGCGCGTAGAATTAGTGGTCGATGATATTACACTTGACCAATTTTAACTTAATTACAACGCATATAATACATTGACCTAAGACACATGGTTATTCTAAAATGCTGAAATTTTATAAAATTTCAAAAATTTATAGTTTTATGCCATTTTTCATAGTTTGTCTGTCTTAAGAACAAACTTATAATGCAATTGTGTAATTTACTTTAACTATTTCGTTTTTATTTCTTATTAATTAGTGTCATTATTGCTTACCGACGCTTCACTACATAGATTCCCGTCACGTGTATGTGGTGGTATATAATTTCAGTGAACAACCAACTAAGTGTAATTACGGGTGATGAGATTTAGTTGACTCTTTGTAAACATTAGATTAATTGATTTTTCATCACCATGTTAAATGACATATATATGAGTATTTCCCCAAGTTTATGGTGAGGATCTCAATCAATTTAAATTCATTCTCAATAACATCATGCCAAAGTATATAATAAATATTTAATGTGGACGTGCAAACAAAACAGGTGTAAAATTTCACTGAATCAATGCGATTTACACAGATTATTGCCAAAATTCTAGGTAATCATTTTAATTTGTTTAATACAGGTTTTAATCCATCAAAGCGAATTTGCAAACACTGGATATTAATTTACCCTTTGCACATATCGAACTACTTTTTTTAATCATTTTATTAGAAATTCTGTAATCCAGATTGGTTTGAAGGGACAGGGGTGGGAGCTAAAGAAAAAAGGATCATGTCTGAGTAAATTTTCATACTTTAGTAAAACAAGAGGTTTTATTATGGTGTGTAATTTTTAAAAAAATTATGAAAGGATGTGCAATATAAAGGAAATGGTTAATTAGGTTAAGAGTTCCTTAATAAGTGTGTAGATCCCTAAGAGCAACAAATTGAAAGAGGAAATTTAAAAATAATTGTTATTGGTAAAAAGTTTAAAGGGTTACACCATCAAAAATTATAAGAAGTTTATAAGATCATTAATAAGCCATTCTTCACACAATATTCTTTATGTTTTAATTGAGCTAGTTTCAAATACTTCAATCGTTCTATCAATTAAACATTTGATTTATATAAACTAAACAATAATTAGTTTATACTGAAAAATTCATGTGCTAATGGGTCAGGTATTTATTTGAAAATAGCTACCTTGATTTAACTAATTGCTATCACCGCCTACGCAACCAAAGTGCGTTTAATCATATAAAAGTTGATTTCTGTACCACTTCCTGATGGAGCGTGGTTTCTGTTCTATTAATTGAGGATGGGGATGGTTATTTAGAATTTCTGATCTATAAGAATGTTATAGAGATTCCGGCTAATGGAAAGTCTAACCAAAATGCATTAGCTATTATATAACTTAAAATTATTTGTAGGGTGTGGCAGGGGATCTCAGTGGTTAGAGCATCAGATTCTGAAACAAACGTGCCCAGGTTCGAGCCCTGTCCGTGGCAAATTCGTGAATGTACCTGATGAATACCCAATAAAGGTGAAACTGGCCTACTGGATGAATTGCCTTTTCTACAATATACAATACTTAGTTTTAACTTGCAAATGCACGTAAATAATGGGTCAGGTGCTAAGATCACGATTGTAACACTGATTAAAGTAATAAATTTTGAAACAAGTTTGAACGTTTAAGATGAGCTCCAATTTCATTGGATCTAACCAGTTTTGTAACATAGGGAAACCACAATCACTCACACGCACGGACGCGTTTATTTTTGTTATACTCATCATCATGGCACGTCGGCAAACTGACCGCAATACAAAGAGAAGGAAAGTAAAATTATGCATATTTGAAAGTCGAAAAACTTGATTTAATATAAATATGGGCATTATTTCAATATCAAAGTGTATTTCAATCAGATGTGTGCATTGTAAAGTAATGTTCTAAATTTATTCACTAAACTTTATCTGTTTTTTCATAATTATCTACTGTACCCATATATAGTTTGAATCACTAAAAACATCATAGTTTACTTCATAAAGATACCAATTGCTGCGGACAGCTAATATTTATGCAATTGTTTATTATTGTATATGAGGCGTAATACTGACTCCGAATACTGAGTCAGGAGTAAGCACGAAACAAATGTGCAAATGGGATTATATCTTTCGTTCATGTTGCATTTGGTGCATCCTTCTGGTCATATTTGAACTAGTGTGTTACTTGGTGCGCAACAGATAATACACGATTGCTTAATGCATACATATACCTCATTTAACTGTCTTCCTCGATAGATCCTATTATATTCGAAACCAAATAAATAAGTCTAATTCTAATTTTTATTCTAAATATGAGCATTGCGCTTTTTAAATTAGCGAGTCAGACTACTTTTGTGTCTGATAATTCCCACAAAATGTCAAAATAAACCAGTACTGTGTAGGTGACAGTGCTCTTAATATATTTGGCAACTGCTTTCAGACAAGGAGACTAATGTCTAAATCGAGTCCCATAGATTACTTAATACATTATTATCAGAAAACGCGCATTTAAGAATTGTGTGTTTGAGTAAAGATTGAAGCTAAAATTTAAAAAAAATGAATTTAATGATAGAAGTATATTTTTTATACTAACTTAGTATATTAATCGTTAATAAATAAAAATATATCTACGATGAAGGAAATGCGCTTAAATTTATTTTAGTGTTATTATTGATTTAACTAAGTGACCATTTCGTTGAATCGAATGATTTTTACCACAAAGGACAGGCCATTACAAATAGAATTTGAATACTATATTTCAGCCTATTTAGAAAATTTATTAAAGCTTAACAGTTAAACACTGTTTGTTGCGGAGAACTAATATATATGCAAATGTGTATTAGGTGTTGCGAACAAAATAGTTTAGTTTTGACCAGAAGGATAAACCAAAGACAGCATGAACGCAAAATTTAATATCATGCACATTCGTTTCGTGCTTACTGGCGACTCATTGGTAGGAGCCAATATTACGCCCTTTAACCACTATATATTTGGTTGAGGAATGTGGGATAATAGGACGATAAAATCTCCTAGACGAATGTGTATACCTATAGTAGTGAAGCTTACATCATATAAAGTCTCGAAAATGCGAATTCCACCGTAAATCTCACTATAATATATATATATATATATATATATATATATATATATATGCATTTCGAATCTGTAGAGGATATTTAAACTATGGCTATTGTGTTAGTAACCAACATCACCTAATATATACTTGCATATATATTAGTTCTCCGCAAGAAACAGTATTTAACTGTTATATATTGCATTCAATGATGTCATTCTTACCGCGAAATGTGACAACTTATATCGATCAAGGCCAGAATATATCCATTAACTGGAGTAACAGGTGTTCAGAAATAGTAGTAATTCTCAATTTCGGTGAACTATAGGATACATTGATATCCATCATCTTGGGTCCATGTACCGACTCGGAAACCATAGTATTAGTACCATGTTACTTTTGGTACTACAATGTTGATATCGGTTACTAACACAATAGCCATAGTGTTAATATCCTTCACAGATTCGGTATATATATATATATATATATATATATATATATATATATATATATATATATATATATGTATATGAGTTAACGTAGAAGTCGCATTTTCGAGACCATATATGTTGTTAGCTTCACTACTTTAGGTTTAATCGTCCTTTTATCCCACGTTCTTCACCAAAATATATAGTGGTTAAAGGGCGTAATACCGGCTCCTACCGTGCCAGGAAGCACGGAGCGAATGTGCATGAGATTATACTTTCCGTTCATTTTTTCTTTGATTTATCATTCTAGTCACAACTGAACTAATTTGTTATTAGATTCGCAACACCTAATACAAACTTACTTATTAACGCTTAATTTGCGCAATCCGCATTATATTTGTTTAACATTTTTAAATTTTGATCTTTAGATAAATATACAAAATTTGAACACCACAATTCAAATGATGCAACGCTCATAAAAGGAAAAAAACTTATTTTTCATTAATCGTGAATAATATTAGCATTTAATTTTTCTTTTACAAAGCCTACAACACCGTGCAAGCTCGACTTTGATTAGTTTTATTATTAACATTTATTAATTTTATTTTAATTTGCGTTAAATTGCATTTTTGCATTCGAGTGTTGATTTTGTCTTTATTTGTCCAACATTTTAATATCGAATTCTTAAAATTGTGAAGGTATCCAATTATGAAGCATCTATATACAACTAGATATTTAAAATATGAACATGAAATACCCTGATATTCCATAAAATAATGCCATTATTATTATAATGATTATATATACACATATTATTATTATTATTATATATATATTATTTGTTTTATTGATAAATAAATTTATAATGATAATATTATTATATATTTCATAAATAGTATGGATATTATTGCTATTACAACAACCAAAAAATCTTTATGTAACAATTATATTAATATTTCTTTTAAAATTATCATTGTCAAGTGTATTTTAGATATTATTATTAATATTAATTATCTTTTACTACTACTACTTATTATTATATATATACATATATATATATATATATTACATATTATTACTATTATTATTATTATTATTATTATTATTATTATAATTATGATTCGTAGAAGTAGTAGTAGTAGTAGCAGTAGCTTTAGTATTAGTAGAAATAATAGTAGTAATAGTAGTAGTAGTAGTAGTAGTAGTAGTAGTAGTAGTAGTAGTATTAGTAGTAGAAGAACTATTAATATAACTACTTTTATTAGTAGTGATAATATTAGTAGCAGAAGTGGTATTACCGTTAAATGTAATAGAGGCAAAAATTTTATTATAGTTAGTTTTAGGTCAATATTGCATTTTCGTTTCAGTTAATTTTTTGAGGCAGGTTTTAAAAAAATTTAACTCTTAATTTCTCTTTATATATAATATATAAGATGTTTAAATTTCTGTTGCAGAGGAAACAAATTTTGATGGAACGTTTTCGTAATTTACGCTTGAATTATGAAGTTTACATCTTATTTTAAGTTTTCTGCTAGTGTTGATAATGTGCCTGATTATTAATCTAATGATTACTTAATACTGTTTATGGCAACATTTAAGATCTCTAAGGGAAATATATAAGTCTTCATTCGATATAATGCTGTACTAATTAATAAATAAGAAGTTATTGTTAGCATTCATTCCGCGAAACAAATAACCTGTATTTCATCGCCTTAGAATTGTAGTAAATACATTCCACCTTGTAAGGATTTCCTCCTAATAGTAAAAAATTTGACCAATAAATTATCATTGTGTTATTTTGACGCCCCACTATTTTAAACTAAATTGATTGATAATTATAACGTTCATCTTACGATAAGTTTTGCAAAAAGTAAAAGCTCTACGCCAGAACATAAGCGCATTTCTAATGTGCTTTCACAAGGTGACATATGACATAATGATATGGTTTCTAACCAATCATTTATTTAATTTTAACGTTGTGAAATACCTGTTCCTCATGTTCAACAAATATCTGTGATTTAAATACAAGTTTCTTTAATCAAAATTTTGTAAGATTTAATTAATTTTTAAAATTTGTATTTAACTTGACATATCTCTGCTTAACTGTAAACTTGCACGTCATCATTTTGCCCATTCTATGTACAAAATATACTAAAATTCAGTAAGGCAAGTGTAAAGTGTTTTGTGTAGTCGTACGCTACAAACTGTTTTTTTCAAATTAAAGAGAGCGAGTTAAGCGATCGAGAATTTTCAACTTAACGTTTTAATGCGGTAATTTTATATTCGACGAAAGAATTGTTAAATGATCCAAATTTTATTTCAAAAATTTGTTATTAAGGCAAACATTCTTAACATCAGGATCTAAACATGCATTTATACTTAAATATTGAAATGATTTATTGGGTACTTCTGTTTAGACATTTTTGTCAATCTAAGTCATCATTGAATATCGTAACGAATGAAAGATAATGTTTTAATTACGCTTGACATTACTAAATAAAACACAAATTCACGTTCTGTTCAAGTCACAGCAATGGCACACTTAATTTTGACAATATTTGGCTAAATATAGTTGTTTATTGAACATTGACATTAATTTCGCTTAATGGGAATAAAAAACGTATTTGTGATAGTTTAAACTAAACGTTCTCCGTTAAGACAAATGAACTTGGTCGCATGTGATAGTAGATTGATTGAATTTGCTTAAAGTAGGGCATTTTAAATTAACAGTTTCAGATTCAAATATGCTTACATTTATGAAAATTCGATTTAGTTGTCGTGCATTAGAAATATTCATAGGTGCACATGGTTTAGATTCAAAATTAAAATCAGATTGAAAATATCTTATCACATAAGCAGCACCACGCCTTACTTTTAGGAGGAAAATCAATATATTTATATATATATATATATATATATATATATATATATATATATATATATATATATATGTGTGTGTGTGTGTATCTGTGTAATTTTATGGTTTTCTTAATTCTTAAGTATTTGTCTGGCAGAGAATACGAGTACATTCTTAATAAAAAAGAATTAGAAATTAATTTCCAAAGAATATCTGACCGAATTTAGATTGTTGATATAACAGCTTATGTTTTTTTCTTTCAAATTCATAATGAAGACCAACGTTGCATTGCGTTTACGTGAAATTGAAAATGACGCCAGTTATATAATTGTAAATTAATACGAACAAAGAGAACGTTTATTTAATTAGAAAATCAGTAGTTTTTCTATTTTGGTAACATTTGTTAAATAATATCAGATGTGTCAAATTGTGATAAACAATAATCAGTTTTTACGCGGTCGTATGTCAAACGTTTTAACTCGATTTGAAATTCAGCGGTTATTAATTAAGCATTATTGAATCGATGACACTAAAATATAGGTATTTTAAAATTTGTATATATGTATATACATATTCAATTTAGATTGCTCAATTTTTTGTTCTCTAACATATTTTTCAATATTATACACGAATATGAATAGAAAGTTGAATATTACCTGGTCAATTTTTAACTTGCATATAACGATATCAATTTTGAAAATGCGATTAATGACCAATACAAAGTTTACACAGGTAATTGTCACTAGATTATTATTTATGAATAAATACGCTTAGTAAGAATCTGAGGCTCATTTTGGCACATACTAATATATAATAAAATGAATGAGCCTTTAAATAATTAGAGGAAATATACTATACTTATTTACTTGCGCATTATAATGACAGTTCTTTATTTAAATTTTTTATCCAGAGAATGTATGAGTAGTTTCAGTTGAAGTGATTTGAAATTCTAATAGGCTTCGTATGAATTTGACTGATGTGTATTCTGAGATAAAGCTAACATCTTTATCTGGCGATAATTATTATCAGTTCTCAGCATCACACCTTTTCAAAGGTGATGAGAAGTACTGTTTATCGGTTCGAGGGCGTTCAAACTATGCACATTATTGTCGCATTGCCCGAATGTGTGTATTTGTCGAAATTAATTTTAATTCGGACTTCAAGTAAACTGTTTCTTCTGATTATAATCTGGGAAAATTTGTTGTTAACTGTTATTTCTTTAAGTTTTGTTAGTTTTTTGTAAATTTTCAGTTACGTCATAGAAATACGTAAACGTTGATATGCATTGAGATTTCACCGCCGGATTTTATTCTATGTGAATTATTTTTTCATAATCAGGTTTAAATGCCTTGGCTCTTTCTTGACAATGGTCCCAGAGAAGGTCGTTCAATCATGGTTGGTTGTTTTTTTATCCAGGCTCTATGCTCATTATTTAAAAGCGCTGCTATTCGAGTAAATCTCATTAAATGCTGTCATTTTACATAATATTTTTTATGAATAAAAATTGTTATTCGTTCAGATTCTTCTTCTTAAGTAAATAGTTTACGGTCTGTGACGATTTTAAAATGCATGCTTAAGTTTGAGACCGCATTTATGATTTCTACGTGAACAAACCTAGTCGAAATCTAAGTTCCTCTTGGTAAAATCGCGCAATGAACAGATGCGTAATCACACTACCTAATTGAAAGCTACAATTGTATATGTCTGCTAAGAAACGTGCTTCGCAATATATTGCGTCAACTCAATTTATTTTACGAAAGTCATTAACAGAAAAACTAAGTGTACTCTTTGATGTACAGGCCAATATTGGACTGTTGAGTCTTTCATGCAACTTCGGAGTTTTGGATTTTAATTTACCCTTAGTCACGCACGATCGAAGTGGCACTCAAAATTGATCGATTTTTGAGCACAAGTTAACGTATTTTTGGATTATTTACAAATATATTTTCCTTGTTGTTTTGTGCATTTTCTTGTTGTCGATATAACTAAATCAGCAATTAATACCAATTTCGAACAAATGGCAGAAAATTCTTTCTGTTGTAATATGATTTTTCAAGAGATATTCGGCTTAATAAGTGACATGTGAACGTGTGAGTGATATTTCTTATTGATTAATTCCGTAAAGTCTTAACCGAAACCTAATTGGTTGCATCGCTGAAATTCCAAGACATATTTTGAGTTCTCTGAACATGAGGCCTTCAGTTGAAGCTGTCAACATTCGGACATATAAGTCTGTATCATCATTGTAGACTATAGTTTATTATATTTTCCAGAATCTGTCAGAGGTTTCGGTATGTATTTGTCTATTTTTACAATGATTCATTCGATTTTGTCCTTTCTGTAAAATTTAATATTTGTCAACCTGTAGGTTTGTGCATCTATTATTAGGAATGTGTCCGCATTTTTGTTCTGCCATTGAAAAATTCAATCTTTAAGAGACATGAGGCCTTGGGATACATAATTGCGGATAGAATCGGCAGCTTGAATGTTATTAAATTTTTCTTGATAGAAAGTGACATGTGAACATTTTCTGCCCTCATCAAGTAAAATATGTCTTTTTGGAGACATGGCAGTTGATATGGATTTCAACTGACCGTCTGTAAAACAGGATTTGATGGCCTTTTGTATATTTGAGATTGAATAAAATTCTACCTTGATCGTTTACAGATCCTTTCAAGCGCAAAAGTCTCGTCTCCATTAGCTTGTCAAGATACTTTGCGATCTAAAACGCTTTGACTTTAAGTACAAAGGTTTGTCTTGTCTTCACATAGCATCTGTCACAAAGGTACTTTTGTTTCTTGCCAGAGTGACAATATTTCGCTTCGTTTACCCTCAATAATTTTATAACTCACGAGAGAAAACATATCTAAAATCTTTAAAAAAATTGTCAGTATCTTTTATATTCTTCTAATTTTTTAAATTTCTTTGTTTAATTAGCAGTTAGTTTGGTTTAATTATTAAACTTATTTCAATGATGCCTATTGGTCCGCCTCGGTTTTATTTAATTAAATGGCAATAAATTTAAATTACATTTTCAAACAAAAAAATCACGAATACCAATAAATATGCAGTCTGCCTAACGATGCAAGGTAGTTATAGCATTAGAATTCAACAGATTGTGACCAGGTGAAATGCGTTATATATTTTAAATTCATAATAAATAGTTAAGATCTAATGAATTATATTATTTTAATATGAAATCGATTTAAATTAAATCCACCTAAAATGTTACTTCTTTTGTATGCTTGACTCATTTTTTCGCCATCATATCTCTTAACGCTAAAATTGAATTTTAATTGAGCCTACATGGAAACGAATTAAAATTTCCATCTAATTGATTTGCATTAATTTTTAAATTCCCAGAATTACTTTAAAAAAACAACAATTTAAAGGAATTTAAGAATCAATTTTAGACAACATGACCATATATCTATTAAAAAAATTAGTAGATAAAATGCAACTCTTTTTTGAAAACAGGAAATGTATTTTTTTAAGTTTATATTATGCAAATCTGTGTTTTAAAATAGCGTACTTACACAGCAATAATTCTGTTAGTATATGGACAAAAATAATTTGCCGCAGTTGAAAAATATTCATTTATTATATATATATATATATATATATATATATATATATATATATATATATCATATATATATATATATACATGTATATATATATATATATATATATTGTGTATTTCAAAAATGATTATTTATAATTAAGCACATTTTAAAATTATTTTCGAATTAATCTTTAATATTGACAAAATTGTCAACATACTCGCTTTTTAATTTCACTCACTTTATTTCCAAATTTTAACATTAGGTATGTTGACAGTGTCGCACAAGATAGCATATGATTGTAAAGAACGGCCATGATATGGACCGAATTTTTATTATTGAGATGCTATTAAGAAGCTACTGGGGTGGTTGTGGAGATTTACCCGTAACTTATCACCTACTCTACCACAACGACACATTACAAGAATTTTTTAACTTTTACATCTTGAAGTTTATATCCACCTAAGAAAAAAATAACCAAAGTCAAAGTTAGTATATGACTGAAGAATGTGTGTAGTTTGCAAAAGGGATGCGCAGTGGATAGGTTCACAGACGCCGAATTAAATGCGCTCAGGTTCGTGTCCCATCCGGGGAAAGAACCTGAACAGTACTTGGGGAGTTCTCGTTAAGGATGAAGTTGGTCTTCTGAATAAATTGCAATTGCTAACTTATACAAGGCTTAGTTTATAATGAATTGTGCATATAATGAAATTTTGTTTATGGCAGTTCCACGAACTAGATTTTATTAATGTTTATTATAACCCATGTAGTCAGTGATTATTTATTTGTGTAAATTAAGAATTTAGTAATAGTTTCACAAATAGCCTGGTTTATGTTCTATTATGAAATAATTTTGTAGATAGATTGAACATTTGGTTTAAAGAAATGCACAGGGGCTTCACTTTAATTAAAGTATAACAAAATGCATGAGTTCGCATATAACTGATAATTATGTTAATTATACAGCCGGGTATTGCAGTGGATAGAGTTACATATTTATAAATACATACGTATCGACTCGAGTCCCGTCCGCAAAAATTTCGGGTACGATACATGAGGAGTTCCAAATGAAGACGAAACCGATGCACTCGATTAATTGCCCTTGCCACCTGATGTAATGAAGAGTTTACACTGACATAAATGCATAAAATGATATTGGTGATTTACTTAGCACACGCAAACTTAATTAATTACCTATGGCGTAATCAATGATGCTTTACATTTTTATAGCCAGTTGTATTTAAGTCATTAGGAGAAAACACAATGCACACATGTAAGTTGAATTGAATTTAAGTTTTATTTCAGTACTTGATTATATACATAATAACTTAATAAAATAATTATAGTATTAGAAACCAAAGGCGAGATTTTCCGTAGCTGGATTTTAACTAGAGGACATGCGCTTTTTTTTATTCAGATTATACCCACGAATGATAAATAATTGTAATTCTTCGAATATGAATTGAATATTCCTTTTGAATTTTCATTAGGCCCAATGAAAACGAAACCTGTCTAACTGGCGAATTGATTGTGATATATAGTGCATTGTATAGTTTATACCGGAAATTTGCTATTTAATAGCACTCGGAGGAAAATTCACATCACCTAAATTAAATATTCATAGTGAAGAGTCGGTTAACTTTTGCACTTTTATTGCAAGTAAATGGCTAATTGTGTTCGGTAATTCTTATTCTTACATGTACTTTTCCTTAGTGACAAATTTTATTGGTCTCCATTTGTTAAAATTAGCTAGTGCTAGTCTGAATTGATTGAAATCCGTTTACAATTTTATTAGATAGTTTCCTTGTACCTCAGCATTCGCATTTATCGAGAGTTCATTTAGTGTTGCTTGTCTACGTAGGCGCTATTTATCTTTTCAAATGGGTGTACCGTCTCCATATGAGTCCGTTCGTAACATAGCAGAATGCTTGGATTGTTTTATTAATTATTAAACAATCCAGGTCTTATTAAGCTTTGAGTGTGATAAAATAGGTATCCTGTTTTTTGCTCCTTATAGATAATCTCAACTCTAGTCTAATTAAATTGAATGATGGAAAAACGATTCCGAATTTAAAAATTGTTCAGCATTTGATGAATTTCCGGCTACTGCTGGCTATTTAGATGCATATTACGTAGTGAGTTCTAGTGTTATATGAAAGCCAATTGTATCTTCGAAGTTGCAATTTAAACCAGAAAAACTTTTAGTTGAAGTTAGCATTTTATTTTAAACAAAATTCGATATCAAGTTTTACGTTAAAAAACTTTTCGCAGAAGTTTGGCTTACTTTTACTAACTAGTTTTGTGTTTGGTGGGCAGCTTCTTAAGCGCAAACCAAGGAAGAATACTTTTAATTTCAACGGCAACATATGCTGGTTGTTGTCTTATACTGACTTTTGTGAATCTATTTGTGTATTTAACTTATTTTTGTCTTGGTAGATCGCCCTTATCTTCAAAATATGGTTTTTTGTCCAGGTAGAAATAAATGCTCTTTCACGATCTCGAGTGTAAATTGTATGTCGACATCAATTATATTTGAAGGAATTTCTTTGTTGCGAACCTGGATTAATTGAAATTACCTGTTCTGCGTTTTGACTAACGCAGCTTTCATTGTTCCAGTGATTTTCTTTTGGCAAGGTATTTCGGCCTATCTTACCGTAGGCCTTCATCAGTTGCATTTTTTTTGCTTCGTGAAATGCAACTGATGAAGGCCTACGGTAAGATAGGCCGAAATATCTTGCCAAAAGAAATTCACTGGAATAATGAAAGCTGCGTGAGTCAAAACGCAGATCAGGTAATAATCTATTTTATTTGTTTGATTGACGAATACAGCAGTGTATGACCCTTTTGCTCAAACTCAACCCTTTTAATAGGTTTGAACTGCTCAACCATATGGTTTATACTTGGTTGCTCAGAAATGTTCAAATATACATCAGCTAAAAAAAGGAATTATTAAAACGCCCACCTTGTCCGTTTAACTGTTGGAAATTTTTAAATTTTAATTTACAAATCTTACTCCTTGTGCATGCCTATTTTAGGTTTCTCGTTTTATTCGTGCCTCACGGAATATATAAAATTATCATTTTAACAAGTATGCACTGGGCCACTCTTTGCTTTCACGGTGTTATATTAGAAAAACTGTGATGAAACATAAAGTAGAACCATTCAGTGTTCGGGGATAACATTGTGCGATTTTTTTACATCTTGCTCAGTGAATCCAGACAAAAGTGTCTTAATTGTCGTATTTTGCGACAGAGTTGTATTAATGTTTTCCCTTGGTCGGGTTTTAAAAAACTAATCATAATGAGGAATTCGAGGTCGCTTTTAGCGAAATTGTTTGATCTACTTTTCTTCAGATTTAATCTATGTCGACGTGGCTTTACATATTTTACATATAATAGTTCTGGTTTCATATACGGCCATTAAATCAACAGAGTGGTTCTTAATGCTGTTTCAATATAACAACGATAATTGCTCCATTATTGGCATAATTGACCTACTACCTACAGTCTAACGTAAAACTGCGAATGAACATTCATCAACCAGTTGATGAATACATTGTACCCAGCCTTTTATGAATAATATATGGTTTATTTCTGAGGAGTGAAGCTCGACTTTTTTTCCTAGCGTGTTCATTATGTAAGCTTTACTACCATACCCTCAAATTTATAACATTTATTAAAAAATTAAAATTCTATATATATATATGTATATATATTATTATATATATATATATATATACATATATATATATATATATAAAGCACACTGTTGCTTATATTTATTTATCAGAGATCAAATTTTATATACATTTTACGTGTATATATGTGCTTTTGATAAATTTATATAAGGTGTGTTGCGATATTATATATATAATGATTTATTTTAGTTATATAGACATATATTCATATACAATTATATCCATGAGTTGGTTAGCTTCGCATCGTGATTACAGTTAGTTGTGAGGACCACTAGTTTCTCCAAACTATCCTTTCCATTCTCTTTTTATTTAGTCTTGACCTAAGCGTCACTTTCGCATTCACTCTCTTTCTATCTATGTAACTTGCTGTCTTTGATTTATAAATTAGGTCATATTTGTATTAATTTTTTACTAGGTGCGCAATACCACATATGTAATTGCATACATAATAGTTCCCCACTTACAACCAGTATTTGACATTCAAGTCTGTCGCTTTTTATCTGTTGAGAATTTTAACTTTAATTACAGTGACATCATAAAAGTAAAGTTATAAAAAACATGCCCGATATTTTCTCTCGTCCCTACAACATTCTGAACACGAAATGACATTATGTATACCTGGAATTTTAAATACCTGAAATTATACTGAGGTAAAGATTGGTCTGCCAATTTCAGTTATATATATATATATATATATATATATATATATATATATATATATATAAAGTCAGTTAGCTGGTTTTGTTATTCTTTACCCAGTCTATCTTATGACATTTGCAATAAATCGAGAAAGTCTACTTTTTAATTCAATGATTGTAATTTCGTGTATCTCGACTTTTCATTGGAAAAAAATTGCACGATTTTTCCGTAAATCTTCGAAATAGATATTGTAGGACAAATGAAAAATGTTAAATCTGAGTAGATTCAATTATTGAAAAGTAACAACAAGTATCAATAGTTTTGACCGGCCGTTCAATTTTCAACAAAATAAGTTATTTTATGTTATCCACCAAACAGTTAAATTTCTTACACCCATAAGAAAAAAATATATTATATGCAATATTAAAGAATTTCAGTTTTAGCAGTAATAGAAGTCAGTGTATTTTATATGCTTTAATAGTGTTACTGCATTAAAAAATTAACTCCATTATAATTCTCATGTACATTTATAGAAGCTTGAATTTTATTTGGTATATATTTGAAATATGTAAAATAGCGGCGTATAAATTGAGTGCGTTTTCATTTGTCCATAAAGTAATGCTAAGATAGCATAAGTACATTGCCTGAAGTATTCCTGATAGACGTTACGACAGAACATGTTTATATATATATATATATATATATATATATATATATATATATATATATATATATATATATATATATAATTATTTAAAAGAAAAATCTTCTTTTATAAAAATGATAATTCGTCATAATAAAACATTGATGTGAAAATATTACAATTAAATAATGTTTGTTGCGAAGAACTAATATATATGCAAGTATGTATTCGGTGTTCGAACCTAGTAAAAAATTAGTTCAGTTGTGACCAATTGCCTTGGGTTTATCCTTCTGGTCACAACTGAACTAATGTGTTACTAGGTTCGCAACACCTAATACATAATTGTTGTGAAAAGCCTGATTTCTCATAGAATCGTTCTTATGGTAAAGCTTATCAACTATTGTTGACGATTAAAATTGTTACAAAATTTAGCAGCCGCAATGATGGCGTCAGTTAAAGCCTTAACAACCATAGTTTAAGAGCCCCATAGAAGCTCGGGATATATTATATATAGTTGCCTTAACGAAGACTTATTTTGTTAATGCAACTACTGCAGGTGAGCACATTCTTAAAGGCGATTTTGCTGTCCCGAATTCCTCCGCCAAATATCTTATGGCTAAAGGAATTTAAACCAGAACTCACTGATGAGTAATCAGTAATCACGAAAAAAATTAGCGCATGAGATTATGCCTTTCGTTCATGCTACGTTGATTTACCATTCCAGACCTATTTGAACTAATTTGTTACTAGGTGCGCAGCATCAAGGGTGATAAAAATTACACCCTGCTTAAAAGATAACCGTATTTTAATTTGAAGCCTCTTTGCGTTGGTCGAAGTTGAAAAAAAACTATTAAATAAGCTCAGCAAAACTGTATAATAGATGAGTTATCATGCAAATAACCACTGAATATAATATTTTAAATCAAGTTTGCATGTTTATAAAACATGCCAACCTCCATTTGATTCAACTAACAGCGAAGCGCAGCAAAGCAACATTCATCACAGGCACTTATGGATTTCTACCATCCACGAACACTTTTGAGACGAAGACTCAAAGCTGTCAACGAGGATCAAACACCAATGCATTAAAAAAGTGCAGAATCAGATCTTCGATTCTCATTGATAATTGTTCCACGTGCATTGTATTATTTAATTGTATTTACATAATAAATTCGATTTGATCACATCTTAATTGTTATTTTAATTTCAATCGGCTGAAGAATATCTCTTAGTTAACCTGTTGGTTTGCGCTAAATTGTGTTTCTCATTGACGTAATCGATCTAAGCGTTGACAAGTTCCCACCTGGCTGCGCATGCACAAACTGTTATTTTTTCGTCCTACCAGATCATTTACTGCTTCTTATTTACTAATTAGCTTTACGTTATTGCTTAGTGGAAGGTAATATTGAATTATCAGTAGAATCTGACTAGTCCTTACATACATGATACTTTTTGAATTTTTTATTCAAATTGAGATAGAATCCCAATTAAAAGTCATAGCTGTGTCTTTATTCTTTAGTGCATTATATTTATTGCGTTTTACGACACCCATTTTAGTTATACATTAGAATACTCATATAAGAGATGTACATCAGCTACAAGATGAAATTAAAAGCTATCCATTTAAAAAAAATGATCTAATATAATCATTTCCCCTCTCTCTATTAAAATCAATATAAGTTTATCGTCATTTCGAAAAAATTGTGTGTCGATGTAATGTCCTGTTCAAACCAATTTACAAGTGCACTTTCGCATTATAAAGGATAATTATCCGGCCCTAACTGCAGCTGAATTTTTGGAGCGGGTACCGCTTTTTCAAAATTATTTCAACAATTTTAAACCAGCTATAGACTGCCGTGATTTAGCATGCTCAAAAATTTCGGTTCATTAAACGACTCTGGCCGATTTCAATTCTTATTTGAGCTATTGTTCTTTAAAATTTTAAAAATATGAATGTAACAGTAGTTTTGTTTACAAAAATTAATTAGTGAAATTAATCAAATTTAAAAGTTTAATAGCGCATATCTCCTTTTGATGGTCGATTTTTCATGCGTACAATATGTTTATAGTTGCGCACTTACTGTTGCACGTGGAACATATGTTTAGTGAATTGTCTTTCATCCGTCTCTGAATGGAACCTTAAAAATAACGCTGAATATGACTGTTTACCACCACAGCTTGTTTTCCAATTAATCTTTATTATTACGTTACTAATTTCGTTATTTATTTTCATTTACACTATTTGCAAAAAATCTGCAGAATCAAATTTCTAAATGCAACGTTGTGTGCATTTTACTAATTGATGATATTCATATTTATCGGTTTGTTCCTTATTTAAATTAACCAACAAATTTTAAAATTTCCTATAACGGCGATTTTAATCTTTTCCCTGTTTGTGTATTTAATATCCAGAATATATGTCAAATCACCAAAATATCACCTTTAATATAATTTGCTGTCATTAGCGTGCTACCAAAAAAACGTTTCTGGCAATTCGACACGAATTAATTAGTTTCTAGATAGTTGGATATTTTATTTTGTTATAAATAGAGCTGCCCACCGTGTAAACTGCACGAGCTATTTAAAATTCAACAATATATGAGAAAGAATATTAGAAATGTGAGACAAGATTTAGTTTTCGTTTTATTCCAGGAAACATTTACATGTATAATACAAGATATAGATGCTAAAATAAAAGCAAATACATTTTCGTATTCTTGTTTGTTCTCAAGAATCTTTGTTTTTCAATTAAATAAAAAGAAACAGTTTTTTACCATCCAATTCTTCCAGTTGAAGGGGCCTATTATTGTGAATGAAATGCAACTATATATATATATATATATATATATATATATATATATATATATATATAATGTACAAAAAAATATATATATATATATATATATATAAGTATATGTTTATATAGATGTATTTATATACACTAAAATGCATGATGGTAGCATTTAATTTAATCTTGTCTCTGAAGAACTACACATAGCATAATTGACTAAATACAATTCAGTTGTTATACCAGGTTGATTCTAATTAAGCGCTCATCAAAAAATGATAGAATTGTCGCAGCAAGGATCTAAATCGAAGGTTTCTAAAAACATCTACTAAACTATAATTGTTACAAATTTCATACGACCCTAAATTAAATATATTGTTATGTATTTTTGGCGCTGAATGATTGTCAAGACTCTAAAAATCAATGCCAGGAAACATGATAAATTACTGACCAATCCAAGATAAATTGGAAATTTGCATTTAATTTGCGGTTTTGATCAGTGGATGAGTCTCACGACTCTAAATGAAATGGCTCTTATTCAATAATTCCGACAAGTTCTCGTTGATTGTCCAATTTGGGTGAAACGAGTCTATTTGATGATTTGCATACGCATTATTATGCAATATTTTGTTCATACTGTCGATATATGTGTAAAGATTTTTAATTATTTGTGGTTTTATGGTTTTAAAGTAACAGTCGAAAAAATAGGAATACAAACATAATTTAAACTGTGTCCAAGCAGCCAGTAATAACCAACATAACAGATAAAGCATTGTTACATTATCAGAATTTCATATTAATGACTTTAAATTATGCAAGCAGTAATCAAATAAATGAAGAATTTTTAAAATATCACAAGACACGTAAAGTCAAGCAAATGAAAGTATAGTGCTCTTTATTTGCAATAGTCCTGTTTTCTTCATTGGGATTCACCTTAATTTCAAATTTAAAAACTTTGTTTACCAGTCTAGCATAAATCTGTTAAATCAAAAGGGACACTGTCGATTTTTTAATTATCTACTTTTCCCAGAGTTGTATTGTTCCTTATTTAATAGATATCTTTTTCTGCGATAGTAGAAGCAAAACCATTCACCACAAAATTCACTTTCAAATTTATGGATTTTTTAATAATCAATGCGTCCCATTTCAGCTACACTATATGCCAAGAACACAAAAGTTAGTTTGTGAACACATTGAATAAAATATGTCTAGATTCCTATTTCAAGGTTCATTTTCCTTCATGTCGAGGCGTTCTCTAATTGTATCCTTCAATTAATTTGAAATAGTTCTATGGAATGTTAATACAGTGCTATCATTAACAAAAAATTTTAAGCGAATAAAATTTGTTTAAAAAGTAGTTAGCTTATAATTTTGACAGTTTTAGTCTGAGTCTCTCCTTTTTCATAATTGAACGTTTCAGCCCAACTTATGTAATTCAACGTCAAATTTAATTATTTTATGTGAGAAAAATTCAATTTCCCACATAAGCATTAATAAATATATGTCTTAACCGAAAAGCCACTGTGGTAGATGTAATATTTATTGGATTTTTGATATCACTTTTATTTCCCACTAATTAATTTATATTTGTCGCAATAAATCAAAAGCAAGGTGTCTTGATAAAAGACCGATATATCACATACGATCATGAAACAATAAAAATCAAATTCACAATTCGGTTGAATTCTGAAAGAAGAGTACGAATCTTGCATCTAATCCTGTTCGATTAACACGTTGATAAACAAATCGACCTCTACAATATACGGCACAAAGTACCCAAGATAAACCTGACCCAAAATACGCCTGTACCAAAAATCAAACTTGTGAGTAAAAAATTCAAACAAACAAAGTAGACTGTCTTACAAATATTGAACAACTGACAAAAATAAAGTCTATTACTAATTTAGCCTTAGGAACCATAATTAATTTAGCAGTCACACTGAAAAGATATGTTTCTAAAAATGAAGAAATGAGAAGGTCTCCTAAAAGGGCCTATAAATATTGTATTTAACGAGGGCGTGTCTCATATATATATATATATATATATATATATATATATATATATATATATATTTATATTTAATTTTAGTGGTGGCGGAATAGAATCGTACTGTCTACTGATATTTTAAGTGAATATTAAGGTTGACATACTTGTGTCTCTAAGAGCACACGTTTCCTTCATTCTGATTTCGGCTTACACTCCTAGCCTGGAGATTCTTGCTTGTCATTAGAATGATACATTTTTTTAAATTTAAAGAAAAATTTAATTTTTGTCAACTTTCATATTTTCAATATATTTTTCCATAATGCTTGGCCATTTTCACATTTGACTATTGAGGTACGGTATTTGACCTATCAACAATTTAAACTAAATAAATATTTAAATCAACAGTTTTCCAACATAGTTATTGATAAAAATAGAAACAGGAATTTTGTTGACTCTTTTAATTAATACTTTCGTTTTTTCGCTATTGTTATTTGAATGACAATAAGGTATGTGATTTCCTCATTTAATTAACTGGAAGAATATTTGGGTCAATTTATCTTCTCAAAATATTGGAAGGAAGCAATAACAAAAATGGAAATTTGATTAATTAATGCAGAAAATTTCTCAATCTTTTGCTAGAAGTGGTAATTGCATAATTTTCTGTATTCAGTGGGCTTAAAAATTATGAACAAGTGAAAGGATTTTTTCAATTCATTTTTGTCGTATAATAATATATTTCCATACGTATGCAAACTTTAAAGTGTATTTAATTATAACTTCTCTAAGCATCATATATCTGTTATATTCGTTATTGTCAAGCGAGAAATAATTGCAATTTTAATTTAACATCCATATATCTCAACGCTAACCAAATTCAGCAACTTAGTATATACAAACGAGCATCGCAGTTAAGATATATTTAATATTATTCGTTCAAGTTTAGGTCTTCGTTCAAATAATTGAATGAGACGAAGAGGGGATTGGTTACGACAAATGTACAGTTGGGATTGGATGAACGAATACACTAAGGAATCCAGAATAATGGCTGTATATACTGGTAGAAATAAGATTTAATAATAAATGTTATTCCATGTAATCGAGGTTGCGTTTTCATATATATATATATATATATATATATATATATATATATATATATATATATATATATATATATATATATATATATATATATATAATATATAGTATATATATATATATAATGAATATATCAGTTTTAAATAGATGACAGAAAAAAGTGTTTTTTTGCGCCAATTCTTCATTTATATATATTTGTTGTACCGAGGGCTGATGTCGAATCGTAGTGAACTTTTAATATAGGCAATACGCGGATAAATAATGTCAGATATAATAATCATACGATTAGAAAAACCATTATTGGTTTTAGAAATTTTCAATAAAATAAAACTTTGCATCAGAACTACCGCATAACGTATTTTAGACGAAATTATTTTCGACATTCATTTCCTTAACTTAATTATGTTGTTTTTAGCAAATAAAATTAAAAAAGTCCCGAAGGATTTGTTTTGGGTTAATGTTATTTTGAAATTCTATAAAAATAATAACATAAATTAAATTCAGATTTCCAGTGCATTACGAAAGCTCGTAGTAGGTTGTACTATATTTTATTTAATTTCTGCATTGCCAATATAGGTGGCTTAAATTAATCCCTTTGCTTTTTCGAAATTTTAATTATCCACAGCCGGTTATTCTAGCAACGGTAAAATTAGCCTTTTAACTAGCTATTTTATTTGGTTATGTATATAAGTAAACGTGTAAATGACGCCAAAAGATATTTCTAAATTTACATTTTCTTTGTGAATTTTAATTACAAATGCTGCAAGGTTTTTTAATGGAAAAGGAAAAATATGAAAGTTATGTTACCATCGTTATATAAACATAAATCCCATTATATACCTACATTTATCATTATGGGAGCATTGTGTAATGTAGGTAGAGCAATTAATTCAGCAGACCATTTTCGTCCATGCTAAGAAATCGTCAATTACTGGCAAAATAAATTGCCTTGGATTAACCTGCATACGTTACTTACAAAGATGAAACCGTTCTACATAATAAATTGCATTTTCTACATTATACAAAGCTTAGTTTGAATTATATATATATATATATATATATATATATATATATATATATATATATATATATATATATATATATATATCTTTATAATTAGGGAAAACAAAAATAACAAAGTGGATAAAGGCCATTTTTTCGTGAATACTAATCATCTCTTATACAATCATACGTATTTATACATTTTGCGTTTTCAATTGATTATGCTAGTGGTAACAAATCTGACTCGTTTTTACTGCTGTTTCTTGTTTTGACTAGTTGGTGAGTTTGTATGCGTGTTTGCATGTAAAGGTCATTCTCGCAGTATTGCGAAGTGATGTCTGAGATCTTGTCATTATTGTTTTGATAGCTTGAGAATTAACCATTTGTGCGCATTGTTCACTGTTACATATACAAGTGCTATTTTTCCCAGTATAGTTGATCGTTTCACCTCGTTGCGCAAAGTTTTCACGTGGTAACAACGCCAGTGTTGATTGCAGTGTTAAACGCTCACATTGTTTGGAGACTTCTGTCATCGTATGCGCCTCTGTTATTTCCACTTCAGTTTGTTGCCAATCCGATTGTACGTTTGTTGATTCTAGTCGAGGGCCTGTTTGTTCTTGGCTGGATACTAGTAGATTGTTGTTGAATTTTGTTATTCTTGGCCAGTCGATAAGAATATCATGTTGATGAAAGTTTTGAATATTAAGGTCAGGTGCTTGTTGTTTTATGTAAAGGGCTTCGTAGATAAATAATAATTTTTCTGATTTTGCTTTATGTAGAATTGTGAAATTGTTCGAATTGATAGGTTGCCCCGTTGCCAATATATGATCGGAAATAGCTGATTTTCCTGACGGTGGCAAGCCTTTGTTAATCAATTTCTGTGGCAAATGTTGCTGCATTCTGCTTATAAATTGCTTCTTCGTACGTCCGATATATGTGCTTCCGCACATAAAGGAGAATTTGTAGACTATAAATGATTTGGAGAGAATTGGCAATTGATCTTTGGCATCCAACCTCATGATTCTCTGTGTACTAAATGTCATATTAACTTTAACATTGGGAAAGTTGTCCTTAGTTATTCTATTCAGCCGCCGTGCAATTATTGAGGCTGGTACGTCGCCTCTAAATGGTAAGTTGAGGAAAACCTGCTTGCCGGTATCCTCTCTAGTACGAATCTGCCGTGGTCTGATGTTGACATCAATGAAACGCTCTGGGTAGTTGTTCATTAGCAAAATTTTCCTGAGGTAGCCCAGTTCTTCCTCAATCTTGTGTTCAGAGCAGATCTTCCTGATTCTGTTTGCTAGGTTGTTTACTAAGTTTCTTTTGTGGGATTTTGGCACACTACTGTTGTAGTGAATTTATTGTCCGGTGAAAGTGGATTTTCTATGTATGGCCAGTGTCAAATCTCCGTTTGCTTCTCGAGTGAGTTTGATGTCAAGGAAGGGAAAACTGTCGTCTTTCTCTACCTCGAGAGTGAATTTGATGTCTGGATCGACTCCATTTGCTTGTTTGAGGATTTCGGAAGGGTCTGCTGCTTCTGAGATGAACACCAAGATATCATCTACATACCTTTTGTAGAGTGCGCACTGGTCAATTATACCTTTTAGGCTCGTTTTTTCCAGGTGATACATGTATACATCTGCCAGGAGGGGTGCGATGCAACTTCCCATAGCTACACCATTGATCTGACGGTAGTATATCCCTTCGAATGTAAATTGCACGTTTTTAGTACATGCTAATATGAGGTCTTTGATGTCATTGGTGTCTATAGGGAAGTCAAAAAACTCATTTTTGATGAGGTCACACAAGATCTCCGTTGTCTTATCCAGTGGTATGTTTGTAAATAAGGATGAGACGTCAAGCGAGACCATTTTATTCTGTAGGATGTTCTTCCCCTTCAATTCATTTGCTAGTTCGAAGGAGTCCTTGATAGTGTTAGCGTTTATGATGCTCCGTATTGGTTCAAGTAGTTTGCAGAGAAACTTGGCTGGTTTATGTTGTGGAGCGTTGATCATTGACATAATGGGCCGCATCGAAGGAGCTCCTGAGGCTGTCACGGCTTTATGAGTTTTTGGTTTGCCGTACAATCTTGCGGTGTTTGTTCCGACTGGTTTTGCATTTGGATGTCTTTCTTTCTGGTGTTTTTACAAGATCACCTTTGAATAATTGTGAATAAAAGCTGCAAGATGCTGAGAGCATCATTCAATCACTGGGTTGTCAAATTGCAAGACTGAACGACGGCGAATACACCGCTTTCACAAAGAAGATAGAAACACTGATGAAAATAACAGCGGACAAAGAAACCAAGGACCTCACGAGAGACCTGGACAAATTTCCTACGCAATCAAAATTTCCTACGAACCCAGACGCTTTTATTCACAATTATTCAAAAGTGATCTTGTCAAAACACCAGAAAGAATTACTCTCCTTAGGAGCAAAATTCTGCGTAGTCAAGAAAAACCTAAGTGAACGTGACATTATTGACATTCAGGCTGGAACGGAAAATTTCTACAATGACTTAACGAAAGACACCGCCCCACATGCATTCAATGGACAAGGACTGAAAGCTGAGATGGTAAGCGCACTAGAACAATACAAGAAGGAATTCAAAGGCAGCTAAATCATCACAAAACAGCACATAAACGAACTCAGAAAACTCCAATCAGACAAATCCATACGACTTGCCACACCCGTCAAAGTATCAGGAAATATTATACTTGAAGTCGACGCTTATAGGATGTCCATGAACGATATAATAAATGATCAATCTAAATTTAAGCATGACATCAAACAGAAAGATGATTCAACGAACATCGAATCAAGAATTAATGCAATTTTGAAAAAGATGGAAAAACATGTTCTAACATCGATAGCTGACTCCGAGATTAGATCAAAACTCACAGAAGACATCCAAAAAACAAAACCAGTCGGAACAAACACCGCAAGATTGCACGGCAAACCAAAAACTCATAAAGCCGTGACAGCCTCAGGAGCTCCTTCGATGCGGCTCATTATGTCAATGATCAACGCTCCACAACATAAACCAGCCAAGTTTCTCTGCAAACTACTTGAACCAATACGGAGCATCATAAACGCTAACACTATCAAGGACTCCTTCGAACTAGCAAATGAATTGAAGGGGAAGAACATCCTACAGAATAAAATGGTCTCGCTTGACGTCTCATCCTTATTTACAAACATACCACTGGATAAGACAACGGAGATCTTGTGTGACCTCATCAAAAATGAGTTTTTTGACTTCCCTATAGACACCAATGACATCAAAGACCTCATATTAGCATGTACTAAAAACGTGCAATTTACATTCGAAGGGATATACTACCGTCAGATCAATGGTGTAGCTATGGGAAGTTGCATCGCACCCCTCCTGGCAGATGTATACATGTATCACCTGGAAAAAACGAGCCTAAAAGTTATAATTGACCAGTGCGCACTCTACAAAAGGTATGTAGATGATATCTTGTTGTTCATCTCAGAAGCAGCAGACCCTTCCGAAATCCTCAAACAAGCAAATGGAGTCGATCCAGACATCAAATTCACTCTCAAGGTAGAGAAAGACGACAATTTTCCCTTCCTTGACATCAAACTCACTCGAGATGCCTAAATTCGAAAATAGCGTATAAGATTTAGTAAAAGTCAAAAGGCGGTGATCGTCCGTTAATTAATATCTCTGCCTAATTCTCATTGCGACAGCTGTTGATAATTTTTTTCAAAAAGCATTGTAGCATGCCTGGCTGATTTTTCCTATCACTAACAATATAACGTTAAAGTAAAATAAATTGTCTATTGTAATACACTAATTAATGCCCAGCTATGGGCTGTAGCAGCCACCGCTTAGCAGATAGTATTAGTATTAAATCAGCTAGGTAAATCAATTTCCGCTACGCTTGTTCAGAGATTCCTGCATTTGCTAATTGTGCGTGTTTTTGTGAATGTTGGTATATGTATAAATACCACAGTCAAATTAGTTCATTACCAGTGAGTATGTTCAAATTGAGTTAAGAAACTAACCGTTGAACATGAGCTGACCTATTCTATAATCTAATGCTAGGCCACGGTTGTATCTAATTAAGAAAAGTCGATAAGATTGATAATTTAGTTGACATCTCCAGCTTTCATCTTCAATATCATCACCATGTCCAGCCATACAAAAGTCAAAAGTAACTAATGTTTCACTGCCATATAACCATAAGGAGTGAAAAAAGTATATAAGTGAATTTAAACAAATTTTTAGTGAGATTTACGTGAGAGAGAGAGGCAGAGAGAGAAGGGACACCTTGCTACTATGAGTAAATTTATCAGGATAACTCACAGAAATGAGTCAAACTAAACCTCTCCACAACACCATTATAGCCAAGTTAGCATTCGGGCATAGCGACATGAGCAATACAGCTTCCTGGCGGATTTCAATGTATCACGTCATAATAAACTAAACCTCGTAGCTAAATTTGCCCTACTAAGAGAAGAAAGTTACGAAGATGATTCTACTAGACATCTGCAACAAGATCGCCACTGAGATAAATTCGATGCCATATGGCTAAGGCTTTCTAACAATTAACTATGATGCACACGAAGACAACACAGCTTACCATACGAAAACCCTAATAGGGTGAACGCTCTAGTAGATTCGAAATATTATTTTTATAAATCTTTAAATCCAGTTTGCGAGCTTTAAATATACATCAATCCCATTGAATTTAAAAACTTGTTGAACAACATAGCATTAAAATTTGAGAAATCATCAAACAAAAGCTAAATAATAAACAAACATTGGCTGAACGGTCGCTGATGGCACAAAATAAATAAATTAATAAATGAACAAGGGTATCATTTACATTGGCAAACGTATGTACATAATGGGACAGATTTTTATATCAAGATCAAAACTTTGAGTTTAAAAATGCTTAACATTGCTCGCGAAACCAATTTGAAGTATAAACATATTTAATTCAGTATCAGGTCCCAGGTAGCATAGTGTCTGTTCTATAATGAGAGATTCGGTGTGGTTATTTTGAATATTAAATCTAAAAGTATGCCATTTGGACTCGGCAGGTTTTTCTGTGTGTATCAATGTATGCACGTGTTTCCATGGATGCTTTTATATATTTATTTAGTATGTATTTATGTATGTATGTATGTATTTGTGCCTGTGTTTATTTATGCATGTATTTATAAATATGTAAATGTATTGAGGTGTAAAAATCTGAATGTTTATATGTATGTGTGAATGTATGCATGCATTGAATACATATATATATATATATATATATATATATATATATATATATATATATATATATGACATCATTTGTGCATATAAGTATGAATAAATGTTTTATGACATGTGCGTACATATAAAGTTATGGGTGTTTTTATGTATGTAAGTATTATTATGTATATGTTTTTATGATCTTTTGCAAAAATGGCTGTTTCTCTTTTTATGTTTTTATGAATATATATAGGTATATATGTAGGCATGCTTGTATATATTCTTGCAGGTATAGAAGTGAATAATCGCGTATCTACGTCTTAATTGGTTAGATGTACACATGTAAGAATATATGCATTTTATACGCATTGCATGTAAACTTGTATGCTGTTATTTTTGTATATATATATATTTATGCATATATATATATATACACACATACATATATATATATATATATATATATATATATATATATATATGTATTTTATTCATGTTCGTATATTTTTGTATCCATATTTTCGTTTGAGCAGTTATATGTATATATAGTTTATGTAATTATATATTTCCCGATGTCCGTATTTTTTTAGATTTTATGTATATATTCACCTATGCATATACGTTTGTGTGTCTGCAGTGAATTTGTTCTTAAAGATGCGCATTAAGTCAGTTCCGCATATATATATTAAGGACGCTAAATACAGACGTTTATATATATATATATATATATATATATATATATATATATATATATATATATATATATATATATATATATATATATATATATATATATATATATATATATATATATATATATATATATATATATATATATATATATATATATGTAGTATATATGTGAAATGCGGTTTTAAGTATTATGAATGCATAGGTCTAAGAGGATTGCAATTAATTTTTTTAATTATTCCGGGTATATAAATTAATGAATATATATGAATTTTTTTGCTTGGCAGATGAATGAATAATTGGAAATATCAGACGACTGTATCTGTTGTCGCGAATTGAGAAGTCTGATTTTTAACTGTGTGTGATTTACTTATTTGGTCAAGTTTATTATTAGGCAAAAAAGCTTGAAATGTGATTTCTTGCGCAGCTTCCTGCACCTATTTGCTCATTTGTTGCTTCATTACTCGCATTTGTAGCTCCGTGTTTGACAAGATTGACACTGCTGCATTTTGTTGCTAAGCAAGTTATGTATCATTGATTCGCGCCACCTCAGCATTTTGTTGTTTGTCATGACTTTTTGTAAATCGTGAAGTCTGAACAAGCATATCTTCCTTTGCTGGATAAACATGCTAGTTGACAATAATCAATTGTGGATCGTCCACTACTAATTTGTGCTGGTTACATTTTTTATGCCAATTAATTGATATTTTTAGTCTTTTTTTACGATGAATTAAAAATGTTGCAGACTTCCTGTATTTTTTACTTTGCGTATAAAGAATAAGTTGGTTGTAGAAACGAGAGGCTCTATGTGCTCTGCGAAATCATTCAGTAAACTATTAGCCGATAGTTCAACGTCTATCTAGGTCAAATTTAGACGCAGATTTTGATTGAACCTTCAAAACAGCAGCATGTATCTGCCTCTGGTAGACGTTCTCATGGACTGATACATGAAACTGACAGAAAGCAGAAGACGTCTTGAATCTTAAAACCTTGGATTTATTTGTGATTTAGATTATATTTAACAGATAATGTGACGGTTCCACTCAATGTGGATTTCGTAATGTACGTGCTAGGCATCTTGTCGGGACTTGGCCTGTTCACCATTTATTACTCTCGTCGAGCAAGTATAAATGTCAATTTTTGTATGATATTGTTCCGGAACATTTTAACAATACAAAATATCGAAGGGTGCTCTCAGATTTGTTAAATAAAATCAATCGAAATTTCTTATTAGTTGATTATAAATAATCGTGAAACTCTTTTATTGTTTAAATGCACAAGTTCTCAATAATTCTAACAACTGTGTGCCAATTTATTCTTGAACAATAAATTTTTAATCGATATTTTATGCTCAAAATGAGGCCTTTATATTAACCATGATGCCGTTTTTGAACACATATAGGCAGAACGAAATTTTGTTCGACATGACAGAGCTTACTTTCATGATTTTAAGTAGTTTACTAATATAATTGAACATAATTTCGTTAGATAAGTAAAGTGCGCCTATTTGTCTCGTCCAATAAACATTAATACTTCAAACATTTTGTGGACTATTTTGCAATTTCCTCTTTTCAGTGCCTCATCTTATCGTCCAAATGGATATATTGCTTATCTCAATTGGCTAAAATGTCTTGGATTTTATGTAAAAAAGCCCTTAATTCACAATTTTTATGGCTTTTCATAGTTTCGTTATTTATGCATGATAAATAGTTTTATCAGCACAATTTCTAAAACGTTTTTCACTTTATATATTTGCAGGCCTTCAATTAAATTCAATAAATAAGTTTTTTTCTGAGGAAAAGGCTAACTGTGGTTTTCAACAAATAAAAATATATCCATCATTTTTCTCACGAAGAAATCATTAAAACTATTTACGAACTAAAATCAATTTAGAAAATAAATAAAATTCCATTCATGTTGGGATTTTTTTATTAAACAGACTACAAGTGGACTCAATAGAAACCTACTTTAATTTCGCGTTGAGTGTTCATGCATTTTTTTCAAGCTTAATCTGTTTTAATGTGTAATGATGTTTAATAATGTTTTATTTTAGCGTATTGCCTTTAAATCCTCAAACAATTTTTGTCGTTATTGGCAGAAAAATTAAAGTTACTAAACAGTATCTTTCGGTTGAAACGTACATAGAATTGTAAATTTAAATAAAATTTATGATTATAGCAAGTCATAATTCCATTTAAACAATTCCATTTAATGTTCTTTTATCTTGTTTGCTAACTGCACAAGGTATTTCTTTCAAATTTAAGGAGGAATTTTGCAGCTAACTTTTCCACCAATAAATAATTGTCTTCTTTTTACGGAGGCGGCACAATAAATCTAAATATTAGTAAACAAAGTCATATATGCCTTATGCTTTTACTAAAAAATTACAGTGATTTCATGAGCTTACATTTAAAAGGAAAATTAACTATAAAGAATTTAAATTGATTAAATTTACTAAAGATTTCATAATGGCCCTTAGATTAATATTGATAAGGATTAAGATAAATGATTTCTTTAATAAACGTCGTAAACAATTAATGCTTTTCTCTAAAAAAAACTTTTATTTTTATTTGAAACAATGGCATTTTTTCAAGGCTATTTATATATAAAATATATATATAAAATATATATAAAATTTATCGACTGCTCAAAAAATTATTTTTCAGAAACAAATTAAATTATGCTCTATTACATATTTCACGATTGTCCTTTTTAATAAGCAAAATAATAGTTGACATTTTGGTTTTACTGAATCTGTTCGGTAACTATTAATTTAAACTTGTTTACACGAATGATCCGAATACAGTTCTTATATTGCCTTTTTCCTGTTGTCGTGCCATTATTTGGTATTGTTATTATTTTTAGCTGTTGACACTGGATTTTTGTCTAAAATCTAACTCTCATAATCTTTTGTTTTCAATGTGGAAGAAAAATGAAAATTATTATTATTTATTTATTTATTTTATTGTCTAATTCGAGTGTAAAATAAATTAGTACTCAATTTTTCTGCTGTATGACAGAATACTTCATTAACTGTGGTAAGAGGTATTTACGTTCTCTTTGGTGCATATTAATATGGTATATGCATGCCTAATTTAAGCAACAGTAAGTATCTATGATAAATTCATATGATTGTCGCGTCTATTGAAAATTATCACATTTATTTTCTAATATATCGTTATTTCTTATTTATGAATATATCCCGTATTTATCAGTCCATTGACACGCAGAACCGTATTGCCGATTTTCCATAATTTTAGTTCAAATATTGAGAAGTAAACGGTTTTCCTGGGTTTATTCTGGGTATTGTTTAAAAAAGATTTATCTAATGGCTGATATCGCAATTTTATCCTCGATTAATTGGTTGTTAACATCATAAGCCATACACACTTAATTTCTAACATAAACCCATTTTCTACTCAAAGCTGCGTTGCGTGTCCTTAGAAATATCCGATGGGGTCAATAGCTATCAATCAGCCGACACCAGATGAGTAATAAGTATTTTTTGTCGAGGATACATGATCCGGTGCGCTTAAAGACGCCAATGATCCAAGTTCTATAAAGAGAGAATCACGTTGAAAACGGCACGCAGACTTTCAATACATAACGACGCTACGAATAAAAAGTTTCCTTGAAGTTATTCGACCTTTTTTTAACTTCCGACATCCTAAGCCTCAGTGCATTTTGCCTCAATGTCGTCAAAAAACAATGACAAGCGTTTTACACTAAAGTGTGCAAATTTCGTGTAAAATATTTATTATCTAGGCATCTTCTAAGAATGAAACGATTATTGATTGCTCAGTCGGTGACAACAATTATTTAGATCAAGTTTGCGAGCTTGATTTAAAGTAATTAAACATTTGTCAGTTTAAACTATGCATCGCATAGTGTAGAAAAGGCAATTTACAAAGTAGAATGGGTTTTTACTTATAAAAAACTCTTCACTTATTTTACAACCAGCGGCAGAGTGTGTTGGTTTTTAGAACACCTGACACCAAAACAGGCGTGCGCGTGTTCGAAACCTGTCCATAGCAAATTCCGAACAATTTCTGGAGAGTTTCAATAAACGCCAAAACTAAAATACTTGTAGAAGAAAGTCAAACAAATGAAATTTTGCCGACCATGATAGTTATTATGCAGTACATATTAAATAAATCGATGATTTAAAAAATTTAGGTGTTCAAATTCTAACATTTAAAGGACGAAAATCGCGTAGAAAATATCGTCTAAATGTTTTCATATTAAAAGTTAGCATAAATTTAAAGAAGAGTATCTAAAAAATTCTTTCCATAGGTAGTGCCATGAATATATGCGAAGCTGCAAATCTTGTAGCTAATCTGAAACGGTGAAAAGTTTATCGGGCCTTATACCATAAAAATAGGATTAATTTATTTACTCCTGAAATGATTTTAAAAATATTAATTTAATGATCTGTTACTCAGTCCAACAAAGAATCCAAGATATAATCGTTTTATATTCGTAGGCAAATTCATTGAAAGAATACATTCAAATTCACGTAAAATAAATTATTTGACATTGAAAATTGAAATCTGACAATACCACCGATAGGAACTATATTACATTAAATTGAAATAAATATAAACAATTAATCTTGTATACATTTTATAAACACATTCAAATTTAAGAGAGATCGTGCAATTTAAACTTTATATGGCAAACATCAATACCATAAAACTACCTCTTATACTTCAATTTATCTTCATTTCCCACAGTAAGAGACACCACGTGAACTGGGAAAGGGATATTAACTTCAATTCGAATTGCATAAATTTGATGATATATATTTTTTTCTTCTTATAAGCTAAATTTTGCTCTAGGATGCAAAGAAAATTCATCCACTAGACCAATTCCGTGATTTAGTGGGGTACTGCAATTAGTCAATAATGTGCCTTAGATGGGACTCGAACTAAGGCCAACACTGGAAAGTAAATGAAGAGTTCTTATAAAGATGAATACAGCCTACTGTTTGAAATGCCTTTGCTAACAAACTATGCTGATTTTATATGGACAAATATATATATATATATATAACCAAAATGTTCCTATTAGAAATCAAATGAATTTAATTACCTCAATTGCCCTGATGTCATTTGCATTACTAAAGCCCGGGGCTGGATAGTTAGAACCTCAAATCGTAAGAGTTTCTATATAGGTGCCTCCTTAGAAGAGAGCTAACTAGAAATAAGTTGGTTTATGTATTCAAATTCCGTGTAGTATACTGCACGGCTTTTGCATTAGATTTGTCTCAGACCGCGAAGAAAATGTGCCCTGGTTAAAATCCCTTTAAGCACAAATTCAATCTACTTTATAAATTTCTTTTTCCAATTTTTAGATTACATTGCTGAAATTCATTTTAAAAAATCGAGTGTTTCGTCTACAAAGATATATATTTTTGCTATATATATATATATATATATATATATATATATATATATACCATCATAGAAGTCAGCTATTACAGATTACATAATCCATACAGGCCAAAAAGCTAATCCAACAATTTTTATTCAGTACTCTATAAGGCCAAGTCAGGTGCTTGCTATTAACCAACGAGAGCCGCGTTTATACGTAAGAAAATTCTCTCGAACAATATCCAATTCAACTGGGCCAAGATTAATAGGATTAAAATGACGACGATGAACGTATCATCACAAAGATTGTTTTGGTCAGAAAAAAACAGACCACGACCTCTACCAACCTTATTATCAGCAGTAGCATCATCACCTGTACACTAATTTATATTCAAACGAAAAGAAAATAATGGAACATTAATTGAAAAAAATTTGTGGCAACAAATCGCCTTTCAAATTTATTGTAAATATGACGAAGTGTCAGTCTAAATGCAGATAGACAGCTAACTAATTATACAAAGGGACTGTTATTCACACAAGTAATACAATTGATAGCACTCATAGGTCGGTAAAATCTTGAACTTCCCTCATCTTCAGATGATGTAATTTTTGGCCTCAATTGATGGGTTCTCACTTGTCCCTTCTTCTTTAAGCCTTCAATTAGCTGATTGTCTGAAAATGACGTTGGATCAAGATTTTCCATTGTTCCTGGACCGATATTTCGAGATCTCATTTCCAATCTCATCTTCAGGGTTGACACAATACGCACAGGAGTAAAACACAACTTGTGACAAATGTGGTATCCTCATTCAAGACAGATATATTTATACCCATTTTAATTCTAAAAGTAATTTTTTAATTGTCTTCCTAATATCCGGTCTTCATACCTAGTCTCTAATACTCAAATGTATACAAAAACTTATCCCTGTCCCCCTCTGCGCACACAACTACCTATAAACATGTGTATTTTACTAAAGTTACATTTATTGAATACCTATAAGTACACTTAATGTATTAATAAAACCGCCTATCACTGATATCTATATTTTAATTGCTGTTCCGGACGCATAGAAGATCAACAAATTTTTAATTCTATATTGCAGTAATCCTCACATGCCCCCCAGTTCACCTAATTCCATCTAGCTTGCAATCGGTTATAGTTAGAGAGATTAAAAAACTATTGAAAGTCTATAGAGTATTATTCTATCATTTTGACAAGACCGAATACGGAGTTTACACCAACGAAATCGTCTCTCAGCCAAATACACATTAATAATCATATCCTATATAAATTAGTTTCTCCATTTAAATATCTGTGTCCAATATACCTATATAATAAATTGTATATTTAATTACTTATTCATAATTACATATATACTCACTTCTTATAAAACATCCATATAATTCCATAGGCTATATATTATGTATATATAGATAAGCATATAAGCAACCGTGTGGGTTCTTCCCACATCATTTATAAATATCTATATATCCTTCATATATATCTATATATATATCATATACTTACGTGTATACCTTATATATATATATATACGAATATATATATATATAAAATTAGCAATCTTTTATATTTAAATTTATTTTTAATTATTTATATTTATATATACACACCCACATCTTATAAAATATCCATTTATACATACGTCCACACGCTATCTATGTATATATAGATAAGCATATAAGCAACCATGTGGGTTCTTCCCACATCTTTTATAAATATCTATATATTCATGATATATATATATACATATGTATATATATACACGTGTATATACCATATATATAATATGAATCTCATACAAGCAACACTGTGAGTCCCGCAATGGATAAATTATATCAGTCAAAATGCTTTTGATAATATTTATATATCTCTTTTATTGTCTATCTATATACCCCTATATATATATGTAGATATTTATAAGCAATTGAAATGGGTTCTTTGAAATTCAACCACTTACAATTTCTCCTTGAGTGTATAGTATATATACTAATTTTACTCACAATTTATATGTATATTTAAATATCAAAGCATATGTCTACCCGTCTACACCTCATATATATATATATATATATATATATATTTATATATATACATAATGCCTATTTCAATTCACATAAGCAACCATGAGAGCTTTTCCCACCTTATATATAAAATCTAAATATTCTTCTACATATATATTGTGAATATCTAAATAAGCCTTTAAGCAACCATGTGAGTTCACCCCACATCTTATATGAATATTTAGAATCATCCATATATATGTATCTGCGAAATATATACCCATATTTAGATAAACATATAAGCAACAACGTGAAATTCTCTCACATCTTATATAAATTGAAATGTTCATCATATATATACATATATAACTATAGCCATATTACCGCCCTCTAACTCCATCTAATTCGTTCTGTTTTTCCCCCTTCATAGTCGCGGTCTCTTATTTAGATTTATTGATAGCTCTGATTCCTCTAATCTACGTTTCTTTCCATTTGAGAAGGCTTCATTAAATATTGGGCCTAATGATTTTTCTACACATGTCATATTCATGACGGTCATTCCTGATTTTATTTCAATTGATTCTCTAATCAATCTGGTAAATCTATTTCGGTTACATAGTGCAATCCGTTTACAGCCTTCCCAGTTTATCTGATGACCTGTCTCCATTGAGTGCCTGGCTAGATCTGATCTATGACCATGTCTGTATTTGCATGCCGTCTTATGTTCACCTCTACGTACCTTTATTGGACGCATGGTTTCACCTATATACCTAAGATTGCAATCTTTACAAGGTATCTCATAAACTCCTGATGTGTTGAGCGGTTCAATTTTTTCTTTCTGATTCGGTAACTTATTGCCTATTGTAACTGGTTGTCTTAACACTGTTCTTATGTTGTATTTCGTTGCTAATAACCTAATCTTTCTACTTAATTTGGAGTCTGGTAGAACCAGAGTTCTGTGCTTATCTTCATTCTGATTATCTAAATCTCCTGCCCGTTTCTTTTGGGTTATTCTTCTATTAAATCGCAATAATGTCTCCTTTATGATTTTCTCAGTTAATTTTTCCGGGTAACCATTTATCCTGAATATTTCTTTCAATTTCATCAGTTCTTTATCCCTATATTTTAAATCCACTATTTTAAGACTTCTTATTATCATAGATTTTAGAATGCCTATTTTCATCCCAAACGGGTGATTAGAGCAATAATTCAGGAGGATACCAGAATAAGTATCCTTCCTGTAAATATCTTTCTCTAATTTCTCACCCATTCGTTTTAATTTTACATCTAGAAACGATAATTCTTCTTTGTTTTCTTTTTCCAATGTGAATTTTACCTCTCCCAGTTGATTAGCTAAATACAGAAAATTCTCCAACTCATTGTCCCCGTGATTCCAAATTAGGAAGATGTCATCTAGGAATCTTAAATATAAGCTTGGTTTGAGAGGAGATCTAAGTAGGAGATTTTTTTCTAAATAATGCATATAAATATTAGCGACTGGGACTGATAATGGTTGTCCCATAGGAACACCTTTAACTTGAAGGTAGAATTCATTTCTAAATATAAAGTATGTAGAGGACATACAAATTTTAAACATTTCCATAATACTACTTAACATCATTTTACTCCCTTCTAGTATTTCAGGGTATTCCGTTAGACAACGTTGGACACACTCTAATGCTACCTGCACCGGAATGTTCGTATACATATATACCACATCCAGGCTTGCCAGTTTATCATTCTCTAATAATTTATATTTACTAATAATATCAGTAAAGTGATAAGTATTCTTTAATGTATAATCTAGAAAATAGGTGTATTTTCTTATTCTATGGCACAGAAATTTGGACATTTTATAAGTTGGAGAATTCTGGACATTAACAATTAACCTAAGTGGATTATCTAGTTTATGAATTTTTACTAGACCATACACTCTAGGAGAGAGTGAATCTCTTTGTATTAATGATTTACCAAGTACTGAATCCAATTCCCCAGATCCAATCATTCGATTAATTTATAAGAAGTGAGTATATATGTAATTATGAATAAGTAATTAAATATACAATTTATTATATAGGTATATTGCACACAGATATTTAAATGGAGAAACTAATTTATATAGGATATGAGTATTAATGTGTATTTGGCTGAGAGACGATTTAGTTAGTGTAAACTCCGTATTCGGTCTTGTCAAAATGATAGAATAATACTCTATAGACTTTCAATAGTTTTTTAATCTCTCTATCTATAACCGATTGCAAGCTGGATGGAATTAGGTGAACTGGGGGGCATGTGAGGATTACTGCAATATTGAATTCAAAATTTGTTGATCTTTCTATGCGTCCGGAACAGCAATTAAAATATAGATATCAGTGATAGGCGTGTTTATCAATACATTAAGTGTACTTATAGTTATTCAATAAATGTAACTTTAGTAAAATACACATGTTTATAGGTAGTTGTGTGCGCAGAGGGGGACAGGGATAAGTTTTTGTATACATTTGAGTATTAGAGACTAGGTATGAAGACCGGATATTAGGAAGACAATTAAAAAATAATTTTAGAATTAAAATGGGTATAAATATATCTGTCTTGAATGAGGATACCACATTTGTCACAAGTTGTGTTTTACTCCTGTGCGTATTGTGTCAACCCTGAAGATGAGATTGGAAATGAGATCTCGAAATATCGGTCCAGGAACAATGGAAAATCTTGATCCTACGTCATTTTCAGACAATCAGCTAATTGAAGGCTTAAAGAAGAAGGGACAAGTGAGAACCCATCAATTGAGGCCAAAAATTACATCATCTGAAGATGAGGGAAGTTCAAGATTTTACCGACCTATGAGTGCTATTAATTGTCCCGCACAAGAAAAATGCGGTCAAATCCACAACAAGAAGGACAGCACTGAGCAAATAAATATATCTTTTAAGTTATACAATTTATTATCATTAGAAAATTATTTTCACCGGATTCTCTACATAATGCAGTCTTATGAATGCTGTACACAAAAAAAATTGAAAGGATAATTGTAGCAGTAAAATTGCGTAGGAGAGGGGATAAAAATAACTTTTCCGATGAGCAGGAATATACGTGTAGTCAATAGAGAAATGGACATAAGATATACCAGGTAGAAGCAAATGCTTTAATGAACTGCCAAAAACAAAATTTTTACACGCAATCACACATACACAAAATATGTTCATTGAACATTTTATAACTGCTATATAGTAAAATATTAAATTGTTTAATATTTATATATTTAAACCACTATAGTTAAACATTGATTGGCACATTATTCAGAAGTAACAACTAAAAAATATTTATTAAACGGTGCGGATGAGTAAATATTGAAAAGCACGTGATTCCATGTAGCAATTAAAATGTAAATGGCTGCGTTAATCGAATTAGTCTCGTTTTGTTCCAATATATATATATATATATATATATATATATATATATATATATATATATATATATATATATATATGTGTGTGTGTGTGTGTGTGTGTGTGCTTATTTATAACTTTTTGAGAAAACGTTTTTTGTTTCCGAGGAAATAAATTATAATTTCGTTCAAGCGAATGTTACTTTGAACATATTTCAGTTTTATTTTCTGCACTTATGACAAGAACAAATATTCCCGCAAATTGCTCATGTCAAACCAAACGAATAAGAGCAAGGTGATGTAATTGAAAATTGGATAATTTTGGAATGATTTACATGAATCACCACTATCTTTTCAACAACTTGCGTGTTTTTTATGCTTGCCTATATTGGGCAGCTATTTTTCTATTAGTTTTGCTTTAATGGTCGCTGACGTATTACGGTTCATACATTCATTAAATCTCTTGCGCCCAATTTAAAATAATCATTCAGAAGTTGTGTTTATGTTTTCTTTTGAACTACAACAGTTTTTCTCAGCATTTTCAACATTCTGGTGTGCATGATAAAAGCAATATTGATATTCAGATTTCTTGCCAAAAAGAGCATTACCCATGAATGAAATGCACACATGGGTTAAACAAGCATTGATTTCATGTTTCATTTTTTAAAGTTGTTCAATGGGATTTGTGCTAAATTCAAGCTGGCAAACTGGATTTAAAAACTTGTTATCACCGCCCATGCAGTAAATGATTGCTCAATTGTTTAACTTCAATAAATGTGATGAAATTTACAGAAAGTTAATTTTATTGACTGCATAGAAGCTTCGAGGCCGACATTTCCACTCAAGCAAAAGATATTCGGGAATGTTAAAGGTTAGAGCCGCATATTTATTTTTGCTTTTCATATATACGTATTGTAGTTTGATTCTCGTTGGTCAATATTCTGTCGTACTCTGATGATAATGATGATGATGATGATAATGGAATGGTGAAACGCGACAGTACCTGTGACTGACGGTAATTGGGATTGTTGCTTACTAAGAATTCACATGGATTGTTTTACAAGGTAAGTGCGCCTGTCTTTATCTTTTACAGCCATTTCCTAAGAATGACCTTAGTATTTATCATTATGGCAAATTGAAATTACGTTATTTTGACATTTTCTTATTCATCATTTTTAATTATACAAAAAAATTTTTAATTCATGCGAAATATCCGCGAATCTTTGAGAATTTGAATGGAAGTATCAAATATTTACTGTAGTGTAAATTCTGTGCCTATCAAGATGATTAACGAAAAATAAGTTTATTTTACTATAAATTTTTTTTAAATTTTGATATAAATTATATTTTACCAAAAAATTATGATGATAATATTGGATGGCATTTCTTGAAGCTAGCCATAAAATAGCCATTTAGAATACCGTCTACGTTTTTGTAAGTTCTTATACCAAAACAAAATCTCTGACGTACGTGCTTGAATATGTTTACGCGGATTTTGATTTGGATACATAAATAGCAATACTTATTTAAATTAAATAAACTGCTTATTCAGTATTTTATCAGTTTTTAGGCATGTATTTAATTAAGCGGAACGACTATTTAGCCAATGCATTGAACGCGGTACTGAATATTGTTTGTAAATTCATAAAAGGAAAACGAGGTTTATTTTTTTATGACATAAGTAGAAATTTGGTTTAGGTGATCGTTACAGAAAAGTTGCTCTAAATTTAGTATTCAGCGCGAAATACTTATTCTCGCCACATGTTTGAATTAAAACAAAACGCAACATTTTTACTTCTATGAATCTAGTAGTTTTTTAGTACAAATAGTTTTTTTCATCAAATCATGCTATTCTGTTCATACTAAAGACACAAAACTAATGGCGTAATTGGCCTCATAAGGCTTAAACCATGCTTTTTACTGTGTGCCAATGTAATTTAAGTCATGGGTTTTGTAAAAGTAGTTTAAATATTGTCCTAAAATAAAGATTACGTTTTTCCAAAGGATGCATTAAATAATACCGATTTATGGGTAGTGATTCACTTACTATTTTTGTGATTTAAACCTGCGTTATACAGGATTCATTTCTGTTTGTGTTATTTAGAATCAAACTATTTGCCACTTACATTCTCAATCCTTCCTTAAGTTTTTCAATATTTTTCTCTTATCATTCTGCACAAAACATGTTTTGAAAAATTGAAAGCCGCCTTTCTGTGGAACTACCTGCCCTTTCCATTATAGTAGATTAATATCCGATAATTTCACGCAACACTATTTCGTCTTATTTGAGCTGATCTACCGCAAAATTGTCGAAGATTACTATATAAAGTGTGGATCATGCATGCGTATAAAACTTAACATAGAAACAGGAAGTGGGTGCAATATAAAATAACCATCCAATTAATCATTAGTAAAGATATCATTTTCAATTATTGTTTTCAGATCAATTTCGCCTATTTACACTGAAGCAAAATGTACACACAAGAAAACATTTTTACTACACTTAAATATTGTCATCTATTTTACCTCGTTTCCTTATATGGCCTGTGTGAAATCGAAAGATCTGTAATTGCACCGCAACGTTTAGAACCTCGTAAACTTCTTTATTAGATGCTACAATTAGTACACTTGTTAAACTATAGGATACAGAAATGATGACAAACTATACAGCGAATAAATCAGAAAATTTTCACTAAAATGAGGCAAGCAGAAAAGGTATTAGTGTTCGTTTTATCCATCTTTTCAGTATTTTGCAAAAACTAAAATCCTGATTCAATTTGTTGTCTGTTTCATTTATGTAATATTCCTAGTTTATCAGGTGGAGAAAATAAGAAACGAAAATTTTATAATCTCACAAAGTTTTCTTCTTAACGCTGCTCAAAAGAAAATTATAATGAATTACTTCAAAGTTCCATTCCAAAAGATTATATGTTTTAAGAGTTCTAGTCATAAGTCAGAGATTTATAATGTTCATATTTACCCGTCTCGAGTTTGCGTAAATCATAACTGGTAATCAAATGATAAGCCAACCAAGTTTAATTCTGGTTTAAATGTTAGAACTACTTATAAAACATGACTAACGCTGATTCGAGAGGCCGATAAGCAAACTGTGCTTCTGTAGGAATGTTCTACCATTATTTTTAAATATATCACTCAACAAGTTGCCCATAGCTTTGCAATACTTTGAATGGCACATAAGTTATAAAGCTGAAAATGTCGTAGAATTGGTCTTGCAGCATAATGTAACCTTATCAAGTAAAAAATTATTAAATTGCCATAACTGTTTATAGGTGTTTTTTAGTTTTTCATCGTCTTGGAATGATGTCAAGATTGGATCCCTCGCATGATAGCGGCACTTACAGCTTGGTAACTCAGCAATTCTCGACAATCAATGTACTTTTGGGTGTAGACTCAGATATCCTGCAATGGTAGGTCTGGCTAGATTGGTTTTTACACAAAGTACGTTCTAGAAATATTTAAACATTGAAAGAAAATAAAAGTTTAGGCTTCCTTGGAGATCGCAAATGCTGAGCAAAGACTATAAAAACCTAATGTTAATCGACACTTTTGCTTTATATGAAAGAGTTACTATACATACTCCAAAACTTCTTTAAGATTTTTATAGATCTATTTATTGGTATTTAGATAATAAAGCCGATTTTATGTTCCAAAATCAGCACCTTTTATATCAATAAATGGCCCTTACCAATTTGATGTGATTTTGAAATGAAGTACGCAGATTCCTATACAGAATTTCGTCATACTGATTGAAATATCAATATATAAACATGAAGGCTAATAGTTAGCGAGTGTGTGATAATTCTTCAAGCCTTTTAAACATGGAAGAACACCGTCCGGCGGAAATGTAATGAGAAATGACCACTTATAGAAAAGTGAACTGCTAATGCGAACAACACTGGCGTAATTATTAAAATAAAAACGTATTGGTCCTTGATCGCACACGAGAGTCAGAGGCAATAATATTGTATATATATATATATATATATATATATATATATATATATATATATATATATATATGATGTCCATTCCTTTTTAATTTACCACAGTATTCTTATAAATAGGAAAACACAAATAACAAAGTGGATAAAGGCCATTTATTTCGTGAATACTAATCCAATCATACATATTTATACATTTTGGGTTTTCATTTGATTATGCTAGTGGTAACAAATCTGACTCGTTTTTACTGCTGTTTCTTGTTTTGACTAGTTGGTGAGTGTGTATGCGTTTGTGTTTGTGTGTATGCGTGTTTGCATGTAAAGGTCATTCTCGCAGTATTGCGAAGTGATGTCTGATATCTTGTCATTTTTGTTTTGATAGCTTGAGAATTAACCATTTGTGCGCATTGTTCACTGTTACATGTACAAGTGCTATTTTTCCCAGTATAGTTGATCGTTTCACCTCGTTGCGCAAAGTTTTCACGTGGTAACAACGCCAGTGTTGATTGCAGTGTTAAATGCTCACATTGTTTAGAGACTTCTGTCATCGTATGCGCCTCTGTTATTTCCACTTCAGTTTGTTGCCAATCCGATTGTATGTTTGTTGATTCTAGTCGAGGGCCTGTTTGTTCTTGACTATATATATATATATATATATATATAAGTTCGACGGTTGCGTTGTATTTTCGTTTAGAAAATATAGACAGACCGGTAAAAGATTATATTAAAAATAAACATTTATACGGCTGAATGTATAAATGATCCGATAAATAGGAGATTCATGAAAAAACTGGGATAGATGGATGAATAATCGGTTCTAGAATTTATTTTCTCAAAATAACTACTCTGATACCACAAATTAATAGGACAAGATTAACCCAAGAAAGTCCATTTACTAATATTCTTTCCTTCACGGAAGAGTAATACAAAGACACAAATTTACATAGGGCTTAACAAAATGCAGGTCATGACGTTCAAATGTTTATTTAATTCGGTATTTAACACATTTTACGTAATTAACATTCTGTACCTCTCCCACGCATAGCTCATCGGGTAATGTGTAAATGTTTGAGATAATTTTACGTCAAAAGTCAACCCTAACAGATGTTACCATTCAAAGAACATAGAATTTTAATTAAAAACCGAAAATAAAACTCTATTAGCATTGTTTCAATTGTTGCGAAATTGATCGTTGCATTCGGTTAGGAAATATTGAATTACTTATTCAAAAGCAACTTTTATATTAAAAGGCTGTGTAATCATGAAACATTCTAAATAAATTTATTTGATAAAATGAAATAATTCACTGTTTAATTTTATGAAGACTATCTTACACTTATCGGTAGATACTGCAGAGATATTTGTTCAAGTATTTCTTGCGGGTACGATGTCTTAGCCTGTACTTGCAATTTATATCAAAAGTAACCTAGATTTGATTATACGACATGTAGAATTCAAATTTTTAAATTTAATAATAATATGTAATTTAGACAAATACGAGACCTCTCAGGTTTTACCTTTATTTATCTTTATTATCTTCATCCGTTAAATTTGGTATAAAAAACAATATATATTTTATCAAAGTGCTCCTGCAATTTCCTCCAAAAAATGTTTCCTTCGTATGTGCTTCTGAAATATCTAAAACTTAACATATTAATTTTTTTAGAAAGGAAACAATCTAACTAAAGACGGGGGGAGAGTGTGGAATACAGGTGCATTCATTTACTCCCAGTTCAGGCTTACTGATTGAACATATCTTTCTACAAGCACAAATCAAGCAGCAATTTGTTTATATAATAATTTATGGTAAACTGCCAACTCATTTCCGTTTTTGCTTTTGCCAAGTATTTGCAGAACATCTTTGCGCTGTTTAATTGATAAATTGGACAATTTCAAAAACATATATTCGCAGTTTATTTGACAAGAGCTTTTAAATTACAATGTTATTTTACTCTAGCTATCGACCGTCTAGTCCATAGACTTACGTAATTTGGGCAAAACATTTTAGCATGCCAACTGTCAAAGGTTGTTTTACTTGAATGCTAACAAAGGCAAAAGAACCGTCTAACAAAATACGCATAATTTAGCAGCATTTAATAGGTGAGTTAATGCCTCTTTTTATTTCTTCTTTGCTATACGAGAATTAACCTCCCAACTTCTTAAATTGATTACCCTTTTTCCGTCCCTTCACTCGTACATTTCTTTTGAATTCCCTTCTTAGTTTTTGGCTCAGAATAGACGTTAGTCCTACAAATATCTTGGGCTGACGATCATCTTAAGCAATCCCAACGGGAATACGCAAATTGGAAGAATTAAACAAAATAAATACAAAAAAATTTTTTAAAAAAGAAATTGGAAAAACATATTTGCGATTGCACAACACAACATTGAAATTCCCACGTATGTTTTCCTTCTTTTGCCTTTAAAATATCTATCAAAAGCATCTTGCAGTCTGATGTCTGCGAGCAAAAAAAAACATATCCAGGCATGAAGTTAGAATTGGAAGTGAAAAAAGTGAATGTTTGGACGTTCATTAAATTGAATGTTGTGGTTCTTTATCCCGCAATGCGATCGGCACATTCAAAATGTGTCCATGACTTAGTTTCGTGCCTGGTTGATTTAAACTCTCAGTTCCGCAATGATCCGATTAATCCTCATTTTCTTGCACGCGGTGAATTCCACTTCGTGGTGAATGTGTGCTGATTCGTCCTCTCGCTCCGAAGGCTACTTCACCAATCGTACTAACCACTAGGAATAAAGCTCGATCTAGTCTTAGTTGGCCGAGTGACATCCAATTTCATAACGAAGTTTATACTCAGTGTCTAGTACAAATTGTACGAAAGACTTCGTATTGAAGAGAACAATCGGCACCGATCCGTAACGAATACGAACTCAACGCCTATGTGGAAATTACGATCAATCGGGTCATTGCGGAACCAAGAATGCAAATTGGCCACACCGGAAAAAAATTTTGATTTGTTAAATATGCACTCATTTCACATTCTTTTTCATTTTATGTTTCGTTTGTTGTGCCTTTCCAAAATGTATAAAAATATTCAATTGTAGATACTTACGGAAAAGGAGAACGCGCGTTTTAGTGTGAAAAATTATATATTCTTCGCGCCTGAAAGTGGTAAATATAAGGCATTCAAACTCGGATTCGGAACGAATTTTTTGAAGTACATAGATGAATTAGTAACACCATTGTTACAGGGATATTGCCGTCAGTGTAATAAAACATTTAGTTTCTTAGCAGATTTGGTTCATTATTCGAAACTATTCACCATTCAAGGAATACTCGCATGAGTCGCATAATTCAGAAATAGATATTTAATTAATAATGTGGCTATCTTGAACTCAAGAATTGGATGTGTATCTGGTGTTTTGGTTGAGCTCAGATTTTTCTGCACATATATGAATTATGAAATTTCTGCTGGCTATTATGATGGAATAAAATGAACCACTATTGAGGGAGCGAGAAAGTTTATAAAACATTAAACCCCTTTTCCCAGAGTTAGTAGAGGTTTCCAAGATAAACATCAGGGCAAATGAACAAAAGACAGACATAACTAAATATTCAAAGTTATCAAAGTTATGCTGAAAAAATTTACCTCGTTCACTAAATCCAGGTCACAGTAACGAACACAACTTTATAGTTTCAATAATTCTCAAAACCTTGTGAATTTAATGTCAGAGCATGAGGAAAAATTTCGATTATAATTCGTAAATGTACTATTAGAAAGATTTGCATAGAATGCAACACAGAACCATTTATCAGAGACTAACATTTTCTTTACAGAATCAACATTGTACCAGTTTCGTTATTTTACATCGAATGTTCGCATACATTTCTCAATAATCAATAGACAGGTTGATACATTTAAAAGATTGAGAATGTAACCAAGCAAGATATGAATTAAGATTTAATCGATCTTCTAGACAATTGATTTGTACAATTTATCAATATACATGCCTAAGATATCGATCAACAAACATAAGCCAATTTTGTCAAGCGGTTAATGAAAATATAAGAAAAATCGCAACTTAAAAGCCTGTGAATAATAAATGCTGCATCCGTGTAAGTAATTACATAAGACATCTTAGAAAACATGCACGCATAATTTCTAGATAATGCATTTGTGGTTCTTGCCATAAACAATAGCTTAAATAAGATTGCAATTGTAAATGTGCTTTGGACAAACGAGTTGCAGCTTGGTTCATTTAAGCGGGAGAAAGATGTTCCTGCCATACCGTTAACTGGTAGAGATGTACCTATACTATTTCCCTATTTCTACCTGTTCAAAATGCATGTTTATTTACGACAACTGTGTGTTTATCGTAGCACTTTATACATACATATATATATATATATATATATATATATATATATATATATATATATAATTGTGCACTCATGAATTTCTTGAAGGAATTTCCATAACCGGGCTCCAATCAAGGCATGTTTAATTCTGTTTCTAGCAGTCTTCGTCTGCACGACTCAAGCGGCATAATAATTGCAATTTTCAGTTATGTAGAAAATTATTTTGGTCACTCTGGTTTTTATTTGAATCTTTTTTGCACCGCTTCTAACGTAAAGTTTAAAAGGGGAGCAGATATATGATGAAATACTTACGTAGCTCTTTATTTAGACATCACTTTTTTGAAATGGCATGCCTTGTTTTAAAAGCTACCGATTAGAGGCGTTCATTTGTTAGTTTAAATTTAAATCGATGACTTCAGAATAAATTAAAACGGCTTATGTAGCCATAAATATTATTAAGATCTGTGTTAAAATATAATTAAATTTCAAATCCATAAATGGCTTGGTACATGCAATGTAACTGCAGCTATGAGGTGGCTATTTAGATTTTCAATAGATAATCCATTCATAAATTGACATAAATTTAAAAACCAGTTTTATTTTGTGTAGAAGTTCTTTCAATCCTTATTGTAAACTGATTTAAGGGGGCAATCGATCACAGCAATTTATTTTACTTAATTTGTAGACGATATCATTTATTTTAGTCCAACTTTAAATTCAGCCGCTATGAGAAAAAAATCTTTCACGAATTCGTTGCAGTAATCTTTTTTACAATCAAAAGTATAAAAGTTTTATCTGAATACAGTTTATTGCATTTCATCCTTACTAAAAAAATGAAAGAAAGCAAATTTTGAGAAATGTTGCTTGATGCCTTTGCGAAAATTCTAGAAATGATGCTCTAGTTAACATTTCAACATTCCTTGTTGGTTATTTTCTCAATAACGTCACTCGGTACAGTCCACGAATAGCGACAGGTGGAAAAAGTACTGCCGAAATGTATATTTACATAGAAAACTCGTCGGCCAGACTAAAAACTTGAATCAGTATCCTGTTTGCCGATACGACAGCCTTTCTGACAGATAGGCTTCTAATTTTTTTAAATATATTTTATTTCCCATGTTATTGTGAGTGCAAATTGTGAAAGACGCTACCTTGAAAGAAATACATACATATCTTTCAACTGAATACGTTATTCGTGTTTCAACTTATTTGCTACAAAATTTATTTCAACAAACTGTCATTCTGTTTTGATGAGGACGTTTATTTTCAATTTTTTGAAAGATATTTTTTATATATTGGTGCATGTGATGTGAAGCACAAACCAAATTTATATCCATATCTAATAAGCCATAAGCAAGAACAGTTTACTAAAAATATATTTGCGTAATATTTAAAAGTCCGATTTAAATAAAGTTCGATAGTGCTTTGCTTTTTAAACGAACTTAAATATAAATAATAACATTAAATAAACATTACACAGATATTTCCCTAATAGTTCAAGCAATTTTAACGTAATTCAGATGCCCTACTTGCTTTTGACTTCAAACTCTCATCTGATCAGACATACAGAAGGGAATAATCATTTTACTGTAATCGTTCGCTTAAATATTAGTGCATTTATACCATTTTCTTATAATTTTTTAAAAGTTTTTCTGCATATTTAATAGTTTCATTTAATTTTCGAAATTCGGATCTTTGATAAATCATTTAAATAAAACTGCATTTACCTCTGCCTGTTTGTTTTATATAAAGCCGAAATATTATGCTGCAATACCTGTTTTGTTCAATTTTCAAAACTTCACATTCTTGGCTCTAGTTTAGATAGTAAATATGATATTCTTCGATCGTTGACTGTTTCAATAAGTTGTTCGTCGTAATCTTTTAATCAACTGCTATTTTGCGTCGTTGGCATGTCGAGACATTTAATGACTAGATTGTAACATTGCGGAAGTTATAGAAGATGATTTTTTTAAACAAGCCTTAATCTTCAAGAGAACATACAAAAGTAATTTAAACTTAATACAACAAGATATACTAACAGAATTGATTTAGAGTAATTAAAAGTAACATTTCCTTCTGGAAAATCAAATGCAAACATGCAAAAAATATTAAATTTCTGTTTACTTAATGGAAAATAACGCATATCTGGTCATTTGTTCAAATTGTGAATGTAATTATGACCACAACTTCATAACAAGATATTTGTCAATTGTGCGTGTAGGCAGTTATCTGCGTTCATTGCATATTGGGTAGATTTGACTGCCCCTAGAAGATTCCCAAATGTGCATGGCAGTTGTGTATTATTAAATGATGCCTATGAGTTTATCCTTTGAAACAGGTGTGTGACAGATAGTCTGACCAAATATGACTACTTATTTGCTATTAAGTAGCCACGTTTAAAACGAATCTTTTCAATTTATATTGGACTATTTGGAACATGAATTCGTTGGAATAATGACAAAACACAAAATGATAGAAATTATATAAAACGATTTTGGGGGAGCATTTGAATAAACATTTTTGGATACAAATATTACATATCATTCGAATTCTAAAATGCTGTATAAAACTGCAAATTTACAAAAATGTTTTAAACGTGCTGTCTGGCTTCTTGACGTATGTTCACACAAACTTTCAGTATTACTGTCCTTTGTCGTCCACAAATTCTGCTATATTCCCCATTTTTTTTCTACAGACATTTGGCTTTCTTTTCCAGATAGAAATTTGACAAGCATTATAACTAGTATGTATTTCGTTTAAATGGATTTAATTACACTTATTGGGAGATCATTTAAATATAGCTGTAAATTTTCGATTTAGTATTCACCTTCATACTCATTCGCAATACCAAATTTCAACATTTACCTTTTAGTTCTTATCTTTCTATTAACTAAGGTCCCTAAAAGCGTGCAAAAAACACTACATTCTGGTTTATAATATTTACTTTACGAGCAATATTACCATGGTCTTACTTTACTCAGGTTATTTTCTAAATTTATTGTCTAACCTTTAATGATTTTAACTACATTTTCCTTATGGTGGGACTCAAGGAAAAGATAATTAATCTATTCGCTGTCACGCAAAATCTTTCGTTTAAAAATTATTTAAATCATTGATCTACTAAATTATTCTTCTACTAACGTTTGATAATCATCACTGATAGAAATAAAAACTGGTGTATCGGTATAATCTCACTATCCATAACAAGACAGTCAAGCATAAATACGTCATGTAACATTGCGAAAATAAAATATTGAGTAGGATAAGTATAGAGTGGAAATGACACTTATGCCATGTGTTTTCACTCAGATAAACGTAAATGTGTATTCTTTGATATTTTGCTGCATGCTTCGCTATAATAAAAACAGGCGTGTGCATATTGAAATTGAATTTGTACAAACTTTAATAATTTGTGGAAGATCACTGAAATTTAACTTAAAAATTTATACACATGCATGCAATTATATTTAACAACATGCTTCACAAATATAGATTTGAACACACTACCAAATTCACGACGTTCGATTAACATAAAAACCTTTGACGACGGTACAATCTCCTAGAAGAATGTGTAAACCTGCAGTAGTGAAGCTAACATTATTTAAAGTCTCGACAATGTAACTACATTGCTAATTCACCATGTATAATATATATACCGAGTCTGTACAGGATACCAGCACTACGGTTATAGTGGCAGTGCCCGATACCAACATTATAGTACCGAAAAGGTACATGGTACTAACACTACGATTGCTTTGCATAATCATTATTATTTGCCTCATAGTCTCAATCTGCATTCAATCCCTTGCTTTCCTTTGAAATTCGTGTAATTGTTGTTTTATATTTTCAATATTTGTTATAGTCAACATTTTGAATTTAAGTATATATATTAGATATTGTTGTTCATATGATTTTTTTGAGAAAAGCTAGTTATTTTAATATTTTAGATTTTACATACGATATTTCTCCATAAAATCAAATGAAACAGTTTATAGTGCATTCACTTTGTCTATTATCAATAATCGTGCCGTACATTATTCGTGAATTCTTAGTTTGGTTTGGCAAAAATATAATTGGTGTTGATTGTTTTGTCAATTCAAATTTGCGACATGCCAACAAAGCCCATTTTTTTAATTTTAATAAAAACTATGTGTATTGGTATGCTTCCAAGTTCGCAATGAATTTCGATAAATCCACATGGTCTAGGACTGTGCAAGCAAAATCAATTTGTTTGTGCACTGGCATCACTCTGGAGCCCCATGTAAAACTGCACTTAGTTACGTTTCCTTTTTTTCAACATTATGGATATATTGGTTTATAACGCTGTTCATTCTAATGTGAACTGTTCTTCCATCTAAACATAGCTTTTTTGTGGTTCATAACTCCATTCAAATCAGTTGACATATTGAATCGAAATCGATAGTTTGTAAATATGAATGTAATTTTAAATTTATAATATGTAATAGCTGTTCTGTGTATTTGAAGAAAAAATAAATAATCTCAACTTAAAGAAAAATGCACTATCCAAAAGTTAAACACCTCACTAAATTCTTTTAAGTTTATATATCTGGCATGAACATCAGCACTGCATTCCAACTAATGGTTGTCCGTCTCTACCCCATTTTGTTTAAATATAAATTACACACAATATAACGCATAATATACGCAACAGAATGTCATACCTTATACCATGTAAGACTAATAAAACGAATTTTAATTAATTGCCGTGGTGTGTAAAACAAAATTGATTATATTTACGTCAAATTCTGAATCGAATAAACGTACTGCGTCTGCAAAAATTATTACCCACACATAAATACAATTTAACAAATTCCTGGTCGTAATTGAAATTCAATCGTCTTCTTATTATGTATTATAGGTAATTTAAAGTTCAGTATAGAAGAGTCTCCTCGTCATCATACAAGTGTTTGTTTCCCTTTTGCTTTTATTGTTCGCCACAGCATTAGATGGTCATACACGTGTTAACTGTTAACGTTTGTTGAATCACATTCAGACCTACACTGTTGGATACGTACCTTCGTTTAAGTGCATTGTCGTGCAAATATTATACAGACTTGGGTTGAGTAGTGTTCTTTATCAATAGCAATATACTTAAATATTGTATGTAATAGGAAAACGACAGATAACTTTTGCGCATCAACTACAGTTCAGACCCATTGTTTTCAATGCTAGATTAACAGTATCTGGGAACCTGGAATTTATTTTCTCCAGATTTGGCTTTTAAGCTGGTTACCAAATACAACATTAGAAACGTGTTAGCACCAATCAAACAGTAGTTCGATATGTGCAAGCAGAAAATGCATGTCCTGACATTGCGCCTAAATTGGAACTGATTTTAAATAATTAAATAAAATATAATTTAAAGAAAATTTACTTAATTATTTACCTGGAGAAATTTTTACAGAAATTATACCTGAATGTTTTAAACGTATATATTTTTCTAATTTTCAACCACAGGTTTAACAATTTAAGCCAAATATGCGTGTTGTTTTTTTATTTAAAACTGATTATTTAAAATATGAGTTATATTTACAATGATCAAAGATTGCCTATTCATTGGAATATCATTTTAAGATATAAATAAATATATACACGAGCTTATAATGTAAACTTTTGATAAATTTTGAGAGAATAAACAATCAGTTAGGCTAGCTTCATTTTAACGATCTAATTTTGCAGCTGGTTTTTAATGTTATGCTAATTAAAAGATAGCGACTTCATATTCTCAGATTCGCGCAGATTTTTACAAAAAACATTGGATATTTATCTAGCTATTTCATTTAGTATGGGATATATACTTCAGAATAACGCATTTATCAGATTCAAAAAAGTACTTAATTGAATTTCAAAAGAATTAATAAACGTGAAGCTAAAATATGACATGTAATAAAATTGATAAGATTATTTATTCTTGATGTAATACAGATAAGGTTTGTAAATATTTTCAGATTAAGCAAATCAAAATATCAAAACAATGCGACTTGTAGAATACTCTTTTACTTCTGATTTACAGTCAACTTGTAGAACGGATTCGTTTTCAGCCGAAAATATAAAAGTTTAGTACTATATATTTTGTATGCCCATATGGAGTTGACATTTAAAATAATCAGCGATTTCCATGTGATGTGTTTATGAGAAGTATACACGGAATTAAATTATTAAAGCAGAAATTTGGGATATTAATTCTGCGAGTATAAACTAAACATAGCATAAGATGGAAAACGTAAATCAGCAATTAGACCGAGTTCTGCTTTATTCAGTACATATCAAGTTAATTACAGATATTCCAAAAACGATGCTCAAATTAGGGCACATGTGCTTCGGAGTCCTGAAACTCATTCATTGTACCACTATTGTTGCAGCCTTAATGTATTTTTTAAATTATTATGAGGTTGTACCATTATTAGGTTTTCAAAATCTTCAAAAGCAAACTTTTTAGCATCGCTTTAACTAAAAAATTACAATTGGCGAGAACTTACCTTGTATTATAAAGCTGACTCAATGCCACCTTGGGTAGTGCTAATGAACTTAACTTTTGTGACACGAATATATTGCATATATGTTGGTAAGTTTGCCTGAAGTAACTAATACAACTCATCAAGTTGGTCGGTTTCGCTTTTATAGACATTCATTTAAATACGTACTAGAATTTCTGTAAGAAACATCATATTTAATCTTCGATGTCAATGATTTTGGCGATTTATTTAGCCGTCTGAAAACAGGACAGCAATTCAATTTCCTTTAGAAAAGCTGGCAGTTTTGCTGACAAAATCCGTAAATAAATCAAATTGCAGCTTTCGGTGCATGTTTGAAGTCGACCGCATTGTATTTGCAAAGCAAGAGTATACACATTTACAGACTTTAAAAAAATAATATTTCGTACCATTTTTTCTGCTAAATTTACAAAACTTTCAAGAAAACATAAAAAGGAGAGAGCGAATAGAACAAAATTAAGTAATTTTTTCGCATTTTATGGCAACAAAATATTAAAAAATAAATAATAAATAATAAATAAAATATAGCTTATATTCTATAAATTAATAATAACCAGATTTGCGAAAATTTTCAATGGACATTCACCAACCCATTGTTTAGACAATTTAAAACTAGAGCAAAAGAATATTCGAGTAAAAATGTATTCACGTAAATTTCCAAAGGTATTGAGTTTGGCATTTCTTAAATAGCAATTTTTCGAAATTCGGACATCAACCCCAACTAAATAAGAAAATATAATGCAATTATGTATAAAAAGTCCCACTGCGATATAGGAACGACTTTATAGGCATGGTTTAAATCTATTTCAAGAAAGTACTTGTCAATTTTCGTATTTAATTATAGCGAATCGTTCAATGCATTATTAATTCTGTCTTTATGCTCTGTGCCAAGCGAAATTTCTCGCAGATGGACTAAGATAAGTAATTGAGAAATAGAACTGTTAGTTGATAAGATATTTACGAAATTTCACATTGAAGCATAAAATTTGCAAAAAGCCTACCTAAGCAGAGCTTTTTAATTGTTGCATCAATCCAAATGGACTTCAACTTGAGTTAGCAAACAGTGCATAATTCTGAGCACTAGATTTTAAAAATTTAACAAAAAACATAAGACAAAAATTACTTTTAGAAGTGTAATTTGGCAGATCATACTGTTTATATTATCCATTATAATAATCAAGGTTGCGATCTTGATATAAGCACCCGGGGCCATTCATTTCTTACAAATGTCAGTATAAACTAATAATTGTATAGTGCAGAAAAGGCAATTCATCCAGTAGTCCGGTTTCGTCCTTATCGGGAATTAATCATGTACTGGCCAGAATTTGCTTCGGACAACGCTCTAACCTGAGCATGTCTGCTTCGGAATCTTGTGCTCTAACCACTGAGCCACCCTGCCGCACACTACACTGCACACAATTTTCAGTTATATACCAACTAATGTAACTTGGTTAGTCTATTTGGCGTTTAGGTGGAGCTCATATGGCATCCATTAAACACAAAGTTCCAACTATCAATCCCCAATCTGTCATTACTGGGGAAGTGGTATTGAAATGAACATTTATATAATTAAACGAACATGGGTTGCACGGGTGGTGATAACTTCTATTATAATTAAGGTTGCGATCTTGAAAGAAGTACCTGACCCATCGCTCAATATATGCCAAGAACAAATACTAACATGACCTCACGTTTACGGAAAGAGAATGAAAATGAGAGGCAAAAAAGGAAAGTCTGTGGAGGTTAATTGTAATGAAGTTCGTTGTATAGAGGTGATCGTTTTATAGGTTGCGCATAGTTGTAATAAATTACCGTTGCGATAACATTTGAGACTGCATTTATGTATGATCAGCTGATAAACTGTTGCCGATGAAAATATGTAACTTTGCCCAATTTTTTCTTTATATTTTAATATACCTTGACGCATAATTCTATTTAAAAGAAGATTTATACAAAACATTTTGCCAAAGCTCTACTCGACGTCTTTGCCTAATATTTTAATAGTAGATATAGTTTTTTTTAATTTAGTATAACTGAGTGCATAACTTGTACAACGCATAACAGGTAACATAAATCTAAACAATGGAGACACAAAATTGCAAATAGTAACTAGGTAATACAATTAATTTTAGCAAATGATCGAATACAAATGATATTGCGAATGGCTGCTTCTGCATTTTGTAGCTCTTTTACATAACATGCTTTGAAAAATATCGTTAAATTCATTTGGTTTGGAATGTGAGTTTAAGAAAAACTGTATGTACGGCTATTACCAAAATATTGCCCACTAATCAAGATTTGCTTAGTTTAAAGTTCTTTAAAATTCACTCGTCCGGTAAACGATATTTTCCTACCTATCACTTTTACAATAGACGAAAACCTCTATAAATTATATTTTGGCAGTCATGTATTTTTCAATGCAAGAAATAGCACACAGTTACGCAAAAACGAAGCATTCAATTTATTTATTGCTATTTTGCAACTAAATAAATAAAATATATTTGTACATGAATTGTATATAAATATTTATCTCTGTGTGTCTCTTTTTCATTGGCATTTCACACTATTTGTTTTTTTTGCATAATGTATGCATTTATTCCAAATTCATAATTTTGCATTGTAATGCTTGCTGGAGAAATGTGTGTCTCGTTTGCTTTGGATAAGATGCAATCAGAATGTGGTCATTTTATAATGTTGTTTTTTGCAAATTGGTCTCAAGTTATCCGCTATATATCTTACGATTCTTTATCCATCCTTTGATAAATGTGATCTGTCAAGTCTTAGGATTTAAGACTAGAATTACTAAATGGCAAATTGACGTTTGGCTTTTCTTGTAACAATGTGTATTTTTTAATTATAAATATTTTTGTGAAAATAAAGCAGGTACACATTGCACAATTTTTCCTTTCTTCACCAAAGTACATTTGGTACTTATATTCATGAGTTTCTATGTAAATATCTGTCAATTTGTGAGCAATAAGATAAGAAGCCGTTTACATGTCAGTCTTTTATCTTTTGATTGTGCGTTTTCTATTTTAATATATGATACTACCTAGGCTTCTTGAAATACCGCACATATTTTAAGGTCTACTTTATTTCCTGTCTTGTGTTATCGCTAATTCGTTTGAATAAAATTTTTGTATTCTAGTGAGCATCACAAGCTCCTCGTGTATCATCTGCACACTTATCTGATCCTCACCGTTAGAGCCACTTTCTATGGCTACTGTATATCATTATTAATTATACCCATCGTGTATTGATAATATGGGCAGAGAAGGCAATCATTCGCTAGATTATGCAATCAATATTATTAATAAATCTTTTGTTTAAATTGTGATGCTACCTGCTGAGAAACTAATGATGCATTCTACATACCCCTTATTGCTTGCCTGCTTTGTCCCCGTAAATGATTAATTGAAAATTTTCTTTATTTCAATTATTTTTAGACAGTGTGTAAGGAATTTTGAAAGTTATTATCCTTGGTATTATTAATAATATAACATTTGCACATTTTCCTTTAATTATATTTTCTAATCCCCGACCTTGCTAGCAAGGTTTCACGATCTTACGACATTCTTTCATAATACAGTCCACTTTTAGAACCACACTGACAAAGATCAAAGCATGTTTGAGACACGCCTTTGTGAATGTGCTCTCAAACAAACTCAGCTATTTATTAATACCCTTTACATGCGCAGAACGAAAAAGAAATTTTATCAGATACAAGAAATGTTTCTATCTCAAACTCTTCTCAACTATCTACAAATGAACATTTCGTTTTGTATATAAATTGAAAGGCAAAACAAAATAGAATAATACTAATATGGAGAGAGTGTGAAATAATGAAATAACCAATAAATTGCGTGCATTACATTCAGTTCGAGCTCAATGTCTGAACATGCTTCTTCTGCTTGCATAAATCCGTTTGCAATTTGTTTATCCATAAAGTTTCGTGTGTGGCTAACTCTCTTCTGTTATAGCATTTAATAATAATCTTAAAAGCTACGTCTGGAGAACATACGTGTCAGGTTTCAACGATGTATTGCGCAATTGCAGACATGTATTCACTATTTGATTTAAACACGCGTTTAATTTGCAATGTTATCTTATTCGATTAATTAATGGTCTGGTCGATCGACCTACGTTAGTTGATCGACAACTTGCGTTAGTATATTGGAAAACAATATTTGATGCCGATATTAGCAGCGCGCCATCCTTATCCACGCATTATTGCTTTCGAACATCTGATTCTTAAGTGTTTTCTCGATTCGGTAGATAGAATATCGGTATTGTTTTTAGCAAATGAGCTCGAGATTGCTTAATTCAATGGATTCCTGTAAATAGCCAATTTTGTGTGGCACGTTTAAATACGTAATCAACGTTGCCTTTTCGTTGTATCTGCATATGTTTCTACCGATTGCAGCACAGACAAGGGAATGGACGGTTTTTACTTCGAACTAAGCTCTTAACTAAGTAAAGCAAGAAGTTCAGATTTATTTCTGTTTACGGGCGACATGAATAAATTGGTTCAGCACTTAAGTAAGACATAATTTTATTTAGTAGATAGATAAATTTTAAGCTTGATGCGCAAAGATAATTGTGAAGGGCTAATGGATAGCTGCGTGAAACCTAGATTATATTTAAGTCGAACAAACTTCATACGTAATGTAAGAAATTCGCCACATGGCGTCCTCAAGACTCCGGACTGGAAAAGATTATTTAGCAATTAGTTATAGTTGGTGGGTTTGCATTCAGGGTTGTTGTTTTTTAGGAACACTTATGTCGACTCGGACCACGCACTTATTTTGTGTACATTTGCAGTAAAGTTTTCCGGGAATATAAATAAGAATACATCTCAAATAGATGTAAACAAACTCGAACAACCGTCCTTCCGACAAATAAATGGAGAAGTTCTAAATTTAAAGATTCCAGGATAATTGAAAGATAGTGCCGATTTAATTTCGAGATCATTGACTCATTTTTCGTACTATATGTAATTATGAGGCCGTACTACTTTATTGGAATGAGTTGACCATCATTAATATCTTCAAAAAAGGCAATCGTAATTCGTGTGATAATCGTCGAGCTATAAGCTTGACTCCTATCCAGTCTATGTTATTTGCTTCAATTATCTTACGTCATATAAGAGTGTGGCTTGAATGATATACTACAGAAGAATAAACGGGATTCCGATCAGGACAAGGTTTTATAGATAATACTTTTACCTTAAGGCAAGTTCTTGAACAGCGCCATATATATCACCTTTCTACAATAACCGTCTTTCTAGTCTTCAGGCGTGCATTTTACTCTGTGTATTGCAATTTTCTATTCGATATTCCGGCGAAAATCGGTGTGCTAACGGCACGCTTTCTACACAAGCAAATGTGGTCGCGTCAAAGTCTACAATTTAACGCTCAACTTTACAACCAGCAGTGGTGTTCGACAAGGCTGTCTGCATTCTCCCTTTTTGTTTACTTTTATAATAGATGCTATTATGAATAATGCACATGTTCAGGATGCAAATGTTGAAGTTCTCCTAAACGGTAGATTAGTTGATCTTGACTATGTAGACGATATCATACTATTATTCGACGATCGCAATTCTAATCAGGCCACCTTGAATATATGAGTTGTTCAATATAAAATGAGCACTCCCTATAGGAAAGATAATTTAACATGAGTACCCACCACTGACTCCAACTCGGCGACTGCAGAGTAAAGATCTGGACATAGATGACAGGTTTACATATCTCGGTAGGTTTGTTAATAACTCTGACAATATTTCAGACGAAGTGAGAATGAGAATTGTGAAAGCTAGAGTAGCTTTCTCGAACCTTCGCTATAAGCGGGGAAACTCCGCTCAAATGGTCGTGTTTAAAATACCTGTATACGCGCAACTTTATTAATCGCTAATGAGACTTGGCCCATTAGAATTGATGATTTTAGTGGTTTACAGGCATTCAACCAAAGAATAAACAACGCTGACATTCGTAGATGTATTTTAGATCGGCCAACAAGTGCTCCGTTTAAGAAAACACATAGAAGGCTCCATGATCTCCGATGGCTCGGTCACGTGTTGCGCATTATTCTCTCATCCAGCGCCAGATTGGCGTAAGAAACAGGGGGGCGCAGATGTTGACATGACAAAAACTGTTAAATTAAGCTTAAACAAAATTGGATAGTATAGAGCCCAATCGTCTGTCAGGTTTGAGTCCACGTGCTCATCGTATTTCTTGGTTGGTTATCAGGCGCTATAAGGCAACGATTCGAGCTGAATGGTGAAGGTTTTGCTGATTTCTAGAAGAATCTTATTCATAATTTTCTTTTCTTAGGAAGGCAGAGTTTAGCTTAATGCTGACTTTACCATAATGGTGTCTAGAGGTTTAGTTTACCTCATTTACGAATTTTATCTAGACAAGTATACTCGTAGTAACAAGGTGCTATCTCTCTCTTTCATAAATCTCAATAATAATTTGTCAGCATACATTATTTTGTTTGATGTTATTTATTTTTACAAATCTTGTTTTTTTGTTTCTCAGACTTATTTAACAGCAAAACTTTAGTTACTATTGGCTTTGGTATGGCTATGCATGATTATGATATATGTTCTGCATACAATTTTACGAAATCAATTATTTTCTGAATAAAATATAATATTTTTTTCATCCAGCGTTATCGAATGCTATTATTTAAGTAGATGAACTTATTTAAATTCAACTGAGTTATGGGTTTTTTGCAAGTAAAAATATCGTTTCGCACTTATTAAATATGATATTCAGTGCTATAAATAGCTCATCTGCTATAACGTTAATTACGCTTGATTACTTATTCACGGCGAAATTATTCATATAAATAAATGGACAATAAATCTATTGCTTAGCAAATATCAAAACTGATAGTCTTGCCACACTGTTACAAAGCGTTAATAATTTCACATACAAATTCGGAACTGCTTGCCTAAATGTAGTAACCGCTTCTGCTTACGTTATTCTTCTTTTGATATAAGGCACAGTCAAAACCTCATCACAATTTCTCGGACTAATAAACGCAGAATTTACATCGTAGACTAAACACTCTACTAAGTAGTGCGTATTTATGGCTGTATTTTCAACGAGATACACAATTCAGCCAAATGAATAATGTCGCACGTCCTTAACTTTGCATTTGCAGGTAAGCTTATGACGTGTACTAATAATAAATCGGAAATCGAATCTCACATTCTAATGTAAATGTAATATGTTTTACGCCGAGCCCTCTAAACCAGGGTGGCTCAGTGGTTAGAGCACCAGATTCCGATGCAGACGCGTCCAGGTTCGAGCCATGTCCGCGGCAAATTCTGGCCAGTTCGTGAATAGCTCCCACAAGAACTAAACTGTCTACTGAAGAATTTCCATTTCTACACTATAAAATTCTTCGTTTATACTGAAAATGATGAAGGCCTTTTAAATAAGGCTTTTTGCTGAAAAATTCCGATGTATCAGCAGACCATCTAAGGGCCAATGGACTGGTGAACTAAAGGTTCCGTGTAAACAGGTGATTTTATTAATAATTTATTCTACTTGCCTATGTAAGGGACGATATCCAACTAGTTAGTTTAGTTAAACGTACAGTGGTTGCGCGGGCGGTGATTACAATTACTAAAACCAAAGTTGCAATCTTGATATACGCAACTGACCTATTAATTACTTAAATTTCTCAGTATAACCTGAGAATTCTGAAATGTAGAAAAGGCAAATCACCCAGTAGACATATTTCATACATATTGGGAACAACACCTAATACATACTTGCATATATATTAGTTCTCTGCAACAAACAGTATTTAACTGTTATATATGGAATTCAATAATGCCATGCTTACCGCGAAATGTTATAACTGATATCAATGAAAGCCAGGGTGTATGAATTTACTGGAGTAACAGGTGTGCAGAAATAGTTTTAATTCTCAATTTCGGTGAATTATAGCATACATTGATATCCATCATGTTGGTACCATGTACCGACTCGGCAACCATAGTGTTAGTTCCATGTACCGACTCGGCAACCATAGTGTCAGTTCCATGTACCTTTTCGGTACTACAATGTTGGTATCGGTTACTAACACAATAGCCATAGTGTTCGTAACCTTTACAGATTCGTTATATATATTATATAGAGTGATTTAGCGTGGAAGTCGCATTTTCGAGACTTTATATGATGTTAGCTTCACTTCTATAGGTTACCACATTCGTCTAGGGGATTTTACAGTCCTATTATCCAATATTCTTCACTCAAATATATAGTAGTTAAAGGGCGTAATACCGGCTCCTACTGATGAGTCGCCAGTAAGCACGAAACAAATGTGCGTGAGATTATACTTTCCGTTCATGCTGTCTTTGGTTTATCCTTCTGGTCACAACTGAACTAATTTGTTACTAGGTTCGCAACACCTAAGACATACTTATTGGGAACTCATCATCTACTGGCTAGAATTTGCCGCAGATAGGGCTCGAACCTGGGCACGTCTGCTTCGGGATCTGGTGCTCTAACCACTTTGCCACCCTGACTAGCAAAATGTATGCATTATACTCTCTGTCTCTTTGTCTCTCGATAAAAGTACCCAACCAGCACCTACTTTACTAGATTCAAAGATAAACATGGGAAAATGAAATTCGACAGGAATCGCTGTAGCTCCTGCAAAACGTTATTGACGTCGGGCGTAAATCAATTTTTAACTTCATCTGTGATTTGGTGTAAAATATAACTTTGGTTCAGGTGCACAATCAATTTCCTACATATGATCGAATTCTTCTTTTTAAGCCTTAAACGCCGGTATTAGAATAAGAGAAGAGGCGGTCGTGATGAAGCGGTAAGTGCTTAACGGTGTGTACTATCTGTAATAGACACTTTGATCTCAAATTATGGCTACATGCTAAATTGTTTAAACTTCAGGCTATGTAGCGCGAATAATTGCGCTACAAGTTCGCTCCTCTGAGATACACTTGAATTGAAGTAACCAATCATATATTATAATTAAAAAGTTGAGAATAAATTGAAGCCTTTTCTACTGCATTCTGGATATGTGCATTTTTGTGCATGCGCATTTACTCCCGTAGTGCAGGTTCATCTATCTTGCACTGAATTTCATACATTTTTGCCAATATGTCTACTGCCAAATTTTTTACAGTGTGATATAATTTTTTGGATTAAGCTACAAAGCTACCTCAATAAATTACAGCAAGTTTCGTAAAACCTTGTCCTTTCAAATAGACCGTTTTACTGGTCAACAAAGCAATAATTTAATTGGGATATCATTATCACAAAAACGTGTCAGTTTAAACAATGTGAAATTATTTAAGACAAAATCAATATTACCAAATCACAACCGATTCAACTCACCATGTTATATAGTTTTGCAGGGAAATCGTTATAATTGATTGACCTTATAGATTCAAAATTGTATCCATTTATGCAGGCCATTCTATCCAATTCTTCAAAGCCTCAATTACCATTGGCCAATGAATTCTGGATGCTTAATTAACTATTTCATCTCAATCAACAATTGTATAGGCATGCAAATTATGCCATTAGATAGACGATTTAAATCCTCACTACAAATTTGCATACTAGTTCATTATGCAATTACTATCTTAATTAATATTTCCACACAAAAGTAACACTTTAGTCAAAGCAACGAATAGCTGCAAGTCTACAACTCAATCGAACTAATCAGCCAATTTACAGTTATGTCTACTAGTGTGCCCATTGTCATTTCTTTAACAATCATCGGTGCAAGATGGTAACCTAACATACAAGGAATAAACTACAATTTAAATATTCTCTTTTATCAATTTGAGTTGTGTCTCACCTCGCGAGTAATATAACATAAATATAATTCTTAATTCAATCGAGTCTGTACAATTTATTAATTTCTCAATTCTTCAACCTGCACTGATGGACACTTTTCAATGTTAAAACTGGTCAACACGTGTAAATGAAATGAGTCGGGCTAGACTTTGCGATGGATTACAACAAAATTGGATTTGTGCTATGCAAAATTGGCGCATTTTAATTTATAATTTTGGTATTTCCAGTCAACAAAACAATGATATTTTCGATGTTAATTAAGTTATTGTGCCTTCACGATCTTAACATGCTATTTGCGGTGTTGAGTTAACTCTGTGGCGATCCAGAAAAGACAGTTTCGTTAAAAGCCCGAACGATGATTTAAAGAAGAGTACTGCTGCAAAAACATCACGATTTCAGTTTTTGCCTTTCTGTTTAATTGCATTAAAATAATTTATTTATAATAAATAGCTTTATTTTTATAATAATATTAAATATTTCAACGAAAATAATTAAACATCTCAAGTGATAGTATGACATGCCTTTCACAACTCTTTCCACTTGACCCAATATGGTTGCATACCTTGAAAATATTCTGACAAAAGTTGCATTTTCCGCATGGCTAGAACTTGCCATCTATTCTTGTCAACAAGGCACAGTCAATCGTAAGAATATGGTTATGTGGTGAATTTAATGTATAAATTAAAACGAATAATTTGTATAGACTGACAAATAAAGTATAAAAGAATGCTTTTGAATCTTTATAAATGGCATCTGTGCGTTTTTAAATAACGTTCTTGTGAAAACATGCTAAAGATCGCCTAAAAGTTTGTATATGATTCTAATTTAATTTAAAATATATTTTCCAATTTTGTTGAATTTTCATATTTTAATTCAAATATGCTTAATTTTATTTCATGCATTAGCAGTAATTGAACATTTCCTTTTATTAAACGGTTATTTCAATCTGCTTTATTAATATAACTATATATATACTATATATATATATATATATATATATATATATATATATATATATATATATATATATATATAAGTAAATTGAAATATATATTTCAATTTACATAATTATTTGTGTGTAAGCATGTGTGTAAGTTGAGACTGTTGTGTGCAACACTCTTAATCCTAAGGGTTATTCATATATTTATATCCTTGTATTGAGTTAATTATATTTATTTTTTTAGTGTAAAATAAATATTTCATTAGGAAGCAAAAGAAAATCATCCAGTAGACCTCTTTCTAAAGTTAACGATACTGTCACAATGTAAAGCTATGCAGACTTGACAGATGGCGTAGAGTAAATGTGATAATATTCTTTTCGCTTGTTTCACTTATAATTCTTATAATGATAAGCTATTTTCGGATAAAAAACGGTAAAATATTTAAGAAGCCTAAATTACAGCTTGCTAGATAAAATTTAGTTCAAATGTTAGGCTTTTGCAATTAATTCATTCTTTGCTTTAAGCCTCACAAATGAAGAAAAATTTATTTTATACTTTATTTCACATTCACGTAATTTACAGCACAATATATATCCAAATAAGAAAAATTATTGCAAACATTAATACGATTATTATTAGTATTATTATTGTATAATATAAGTACTATTGCCATAATTATTATTATGATTATTATGATTATCATTATAACTAATAATAGTTATATTATTATTATAAGTTATTGTATTAGCAGTAGTAATTTTAGTAGTAATAGTGATGGTAGCTATTATAGTAGTCATAGTAAAGTTGTTGTAATAAAAATAGTGGAAGTATTTCATGAATGGTTGAGTAGTGCGATCGTCATATTTAGAGGATTCACGGCTTTCTTTCATGGTACGCAGATTTTCACTATCAATTTCGCAAAATTCCGATTGATCCTCATTTCCAAACATCGAGTTTGTCTTCAGGGTGGCTGCATGCTAATTAGTCCCTTCCATCCAAATGCTTCAACATCATACATAATAACTAATGGAAATGAGGTTCGATCCAATCTTCGTTGACTGCTAAAGTTTTGGAACGGAATTATCCGTTCCATTATAGGAACTCTAATCAAACACAGCACTAATGCTCAGAAAAACAGATTTAATAATAGGTGGTAACCTCGTTCTGAAACACATCTATTTATATAATAATTTTTGACTCACTAATGGATTGAAACAAAGCACTGTCTCACATACTAAATTCTTAATGAGCATGGAGCACAAGAAAACACCCAGTAAACCACCATATATTTTCTTAAATTAATCTAATAACTTTCAATTATTATTTTTAATATTTATATGCTCACACTTCATATAAATGTAAGCTTGACCTCATATATATATATATGTCTTTCTTAGCACCATGCCTGTATATGCTGCTGCTATATATGCTCCTGCTTATGCCTGACCTGTTATGTGGGTGGTTAGAGAAGAAGTTGAGGGGGAATTCCCAATAAGTAACTACTCTAAAAATATTTCATTCAAATCTAAGGTTTATTACGCTTTAATTTTACATCCAGAAAGGTTGTTTTGTCATTAATCTCTTTTTTGAAATATAAATTTTAATTTAACTAACTGGTTAGGTAATTCAACAAATTTATCTAACTCATTATCAGCATGATTCCAAATTAAAACCATATCATCCAGGAATCTCATAAACACGTTCGATTTGAGAGGAGATTTTAACTACGGATATATTTCAAAATAGTGCGCAGAAATATAATCGACTAAGACTGATACTTATTGCCCAATGGAGACAACATTAATTTGTTTATAAAATTCTTTTCTTTATATAAAATAGATAGAAGACATAAAAATATTTAACCTCACCATAATACTTCTAAACGTCATTTTGCCACCTTCTATTTTCTCTGGAAACTATGTTAGACAAGGTTTCACACTTTCTAATTCCGCATTAACAGGGACATTATTATACAACGATACAACTTCCAGGCTTGTCTTTATATCATTATCCATCAAATTTCATTTACTAACAATTTCAATAAAATAAAATTTGTTCTTTAAAGTATAATCTAAGAAATACGTATATTTGCAAATTCTGTTGCATAGAAATTTTGACATTCTAAAAGTTGGTGAGTTTTATAAATTTTCAAGTAATCTACGTGGATTACCTTTCCTATGAAACTTCACTAAAACATAAAGTCTCGGATTGACTGCGTCACGATTTAATAATAAATTCTCAAGTCTGAATACAATTTTTCCGTCTCAAACTTTCGATTGATTATAGTCTTAACCCCCCTAACATTTTATCCGTTGGGTCTTTATTTAATTGTAGACCTCAACATTATTTAATAACTCATAACCTTCATCCTCATAATCTGACTGGCTTATTAGCGAAATTGCGCCACATTAAGACATTATATTGTTTGATAATAGTTCATCCCTTAAGTATTTCAATTCATAATTCGGTTTGTATTTCTCCTCATTATTATCTAAAACCAATCTGGCCAAATCCAATTTAATCTTAGTTTTATAGTTATTTGGGAGGAACTGGACAATCTTAACTTTTTCTACAATAATTTCATTCTTAGGTACATATCCAATAGGGATTGTTGCTTCAAGTCCTAAATGAAGAATTTTTTATGGTAATCCTTGAGTTTCACTAACAATAATTTAAAAACCGTTTAGACATATCCTAATCAATGAATGAATTTCTAGGTTACCTAGTTTATTCCCATGTCTCTGTCTAACTACTTAAATCTCAATGTACTTAGTATAGTCTGTAAAATCTTTAATTTTTTTAGTAATTTCAAGAGTAAAATAGATATTTCTATCATGATGAAAATAAAATCTGGATAACTTACGAAATTACACGTGTTTTATTTTACACACATTGACGAATGTATAAGGGGATTCAAAAGTTATGGAGAGACCTGGAAAGGAACTAGCTAACTTGGGAGTTCATTGCCTTTTGAGAAATAAGGAAAGTGATTCTTATATTTCTAAATGGTTGGCTAATATGTCGTCGATAAATCTCAAGGATATCTAGAGAGAAATAATTAATCCTGAACTTAATACTGCAATCTCCATCGAATACCTAGCTAAGAATGAGATTATTACGGATGGAACATTCAATTACTCTCCGAAACCACGAAATAATGCCGTTAATACCCTAAATAGTGGTTGTAGTAGTAGTAGTAAGAGTAATAGTAGCAATAGTAGAATTATTGGCACTGGTATTAATAGAAATAGTAGTAGTAGTGGTTTAGTCATAATGATATTCCGAGAAAAATTAGCATTAGTCATAATAGTGGTAGTAGTAATAGTAATAGTATTTGTAGTAGTGGCTGGAGTAGTAGTAGTATTGTTAATAATAATATTATTTTTATTAATAGTAGTAGTAGTAGTAGTAGTAGTATTAATATCAGTACTAATTATTGTTGTTTTTGTAGTATTGTAGTATTGATAGTATTAGTAGTAGTAGTAGTAGTGGTTATATTATTAAATTATATTAATTGTTATTTCGCTTTTTTTATCAGGATATAGTATATCATTGTGATAATGGTGTTTATTATTTTTAAATTCACTACCAATATTTTCATTAATATTAGTATTATTGGCATTATTGTCATTAATTTCATTACTAAGAATATAATTATTATTAACTCTATTACGATTACTGTAATTAATATTACTGTTATTATTTATTTTATCCATGTGGCAATTACTGTTCTTATTATTAGCTTTATTTCTATTTGTATCATTGCTTTATGATTATTATTTATTGCACCGACCACTTGTGCGAAGTTAAAACGACGTTTTGTCAGACGCTAAAAATGTTTTCCATTTCCTATTAAAATGAGCATATTTTTTATTATTATGTAATGCGAGAGCGACAGAAAACTGAAATTCTAAGAGATTGATTTATATGGAGACATTTTGCCATTTACGCGCATTTAATACAGTTTGGGCTCACTGCACGTATATGCCTTTACTGCTTGCATAAATCAAATTTTTATTTGTTTATCCTCCGTTTTTAAAAATTGTGAAAACATTTTATTTGCACCTGCAAAGTAAATTAAACAAAATATTCTGAAGGATACGTAAATTTTTTTCTATATTATTTGCAGAATCTTGGAAGCGTATATCACAATTTCATTTGAAACTAGCGTCTACATTTCAATGCGATTTCATTAGGTTGGAAAGCCCAAAATATCGACTTTTTAGAACATATTATATATGTCGATGATCAATTTCTTCAGTCCTGACGTAATATTGATGTAAAAATCTGATCCATTATGTACATAAATTTATAAGTATAAATTAATTACTGCATTGTGTGGAAAGTGTAACTCATCCAGTAGAATGATTTCGTTCTTATTGATGGCTCTTCATATACAGTCCAGAATTCCGCGGTGAGGGATCGTACCTGGGCACGTCTGCTTCGGAATCTGGTGCTCTAACCGGTGAACCACTCTTTCCACGGCGAATTCTGGACATTACGTGATGCGTTACCAATAATGACGAAACCGGTTCACTGGATGGATTGCCTTTTTCACAATATACAATACTTAGTTTGTACAGATAAATGTATGAACATAATCGGCCTGGTGTTTATATCAAGATCGAAAACTTGATTAAAGGAATTTTTATCACCGCCAGAGCAACCAAAGTTCGTTTAGGTAAAACTGATGTGTTTGTGAGCTTAAGTGAAACATAGATTGATTGATTGATTTGTATTTATCCCTTTTTTAAATGCAAGAAAGTCTAAAACAATTAGTGACGCATGTCGTTTATTTCGTGTTCTAAAGATGCCGTTGGAAAATTCCGAATGAGACTCTCCAAATTGCCAGACATCCATTGTCAGATAAAGGAGTCTTTTATTTTTTTCAATTTCAGCACATACCCAAATAAGATAAAGCGTAGATCGTAGCTCGTGATTTGAGGTGTTTGCATGTACTGTCGGAATGTCTGAATAGTAACGTCGGTGGCTTCTACAATTAGACAATTTTAACAATAATTGATTGAGCGGGTGGTGGTAACAATTCTTTAAATCAAGTTTGCGAGCTTGCAGTAAACACCAATCCCATTGTATTTAACCAGTCGTCGAACAACATAACAAAACTACCGCCAGCCACACGCTCTGACGCGTTTCGACCTTCCATGATCATCATCAGATTACGACGGTAAACTGACTATCGAGGATCAAACAGCATTGAATATATATTGAAATCAAATTTAGATATACGGCTCTCACCTATAGCAGTCTCGCATACATTGAAGTTGACTGGAAATGTCGGCCGCACAATTTCTATGCAGTCACGAACATAAAATTTCGCAGCATTCGCCACATATACATATATAGGCAACACAATTTAACAATAATTGTTTGCGCTGGTGGTGGTAACAATTCTTTAAATCAAGTTTGCGAGCTCGAAGTAAACACCAATGCCATTGTATTTAACCAGTCGTCGAACAACATAACAAAACTACCGCCAGCCGCTACGAACTGACGCGTTTCCCCTTTCCATGACCATCATCAGAGTACGACGGCAAACTGACTATCTAGGATCAAACAGCATTGAATATATATTGAAATCAAATTTAGATATACGGCTCTCACCTATAGCAGTCTCGCATACATTGAACTAGACTGGAAATGTCGGCTACACAATTTCTATGCAGTCACAAACATTAACTGTTGGCAGCTTTCGCCACATATACATACATAGGCAATACATTTTTACAAAAATTGATTACGCGGGTGGTGGTAAAAATTCTTTAACACAAGTCTGTGAGCTTGAAGTATAACACAAATCCCATTGTATTTAACTAGTCGTCGAAGAACATAACAAAACTACCGCCAGCCGCAACGGACTGACGTGTTTCGAACTTCCATGACCATCATCAGAGTATGACGTCAATTTTAAAATCAATTATGTTAGCTCGCCGAGGAGAATGAGCGAGAGAGTTTTTTCTGTAGATTATGCCAAAGTTGAAATAAGCTGATAAAAATTTTATTTGTAGAATAGGACGGAGAAGTGACTGATATCAATATGTGTTTCATAGTAAAATTTGTCAGTGTGTATTGGTAGCCCGTTGTTGGATTCTGCAAATGATGGAAATGGCCTGAGTCTATATGCAGAAAATGGATTTATTAATCCAGTTAAATTTTTAAATTCTATTTCGTTACTGTCTTGAATGCATTTTTTCTATTTGATTTGATATAAATTTTAGACGCAGTAAATTTATTTCACCACAAAAGACGTTCCCATCAATATCTTAAAGACTATTTTTTAAATTATTCTAACGCCATTTCATGCATTAAAGCGTTTTGTTGTCATGCTTGTAGTTCGACTAATTTCGCATTCTGCTTTTAACTGCGCTCTATCAAGAAACTCACTGTTTCAATTAACACGAATTTACACCTAAGACTCAATCAAGAAAAGTTAGCTTAAATCAGTTTTCATCCGTAATGCGAATAGGTTCAATGTCGATTGTTTGTTAAAGTAAGCGTTTAAATTATACCTCAACATATGCATTGCATGTTACATGTAGTTAAATTCCATAGGTACAGCCCATGTATAATGCTATCAATTTTCATGGTCTAATTTCTGATTTTATATATTAAGTGTATCTACGTCTTCCTCTGACAATTTTTGTCCAGTATCTTTAGGGAAACCCTTCAGTGCCTACAATAGCTTGAGCTAAATTACCAGTGTCCTCAAATTTAAGATTAGCCTCCATGCTGATCACACTTAAATAGACACTGAATTAATCTAGTAACAGGCGAAGGACCTTATACTTTTTACGCAACAATGCACCCGAATATATAACCTGGAAAGAGATTAGACGCGAAAAACAGAATTATAAAATAACCTTTTTCCTGAACGATCCCAGTATGCACAAATAAAAACGCACATTCGTTTTAGCAGGAATTTATTTTGAAGATCAAATTGTAACCTGAAACCAGAAAGTTGCCACAGAAAGCACAAATTTCTTCTGTAGAAATAGAGCGCAAAAATTGAAAATATTCATTTAATAGAAGAATTTAGTACATCACGATGTCTTATAGTAGATAATTAAGAATCATTGCTGAAAAGTTCAAAACCGAAACCGCCTACGTATAACCACTTTCAGAATTTTCAACGTGATGATTATAACAAATATAGTATAATTAAGGAACACTTAAAATTAAATGGGTGCCCAAATATTTTATTGCGTAGACTTTAGTATTCACTTTGCTTTTGTTCGCGAAAATCTCCACTCCAGCATACAGTTCATCCTAATTAATTAGTATTCACACAGGAAGGTTCGGGCTTTAAAATACAATATTCAAAAGTGAGTCATAAACTGAAGAGTACATCGATTATGTTGACAATGTATCGAATTCCCAAAGAATAAATATATTAAGCAATTTATCCTTCAGTAAAAGCAAATCTGTACGGGATATTACATTGTCAATTGATAACGTATTATTAAAACAACTTCATTAACAAACTGTTCTCTCAAAACTTACACTGGATTAACTTACGTCATAAACAAAGGAACAAATGCAGATAAACCGCGCGCAAGAAATCACTACTTAAAAATATTGATATTTTAAAGTAGACGCACCATTCGAAATATTGATTCGATGAATTATTACAGCATTGACTACTCAACCTATCGAAACCTTCAATATTGTTTACATATACACATGTAAGAAGTGTTTATTGCGCAATGTAAACATCACCAACTTATTCCTTACGAAATAATTATAAAGGTATCTTTCGAAAACCACGGATAAAAATTGACATATAATTCTAAATCTTTGAAACTGGCAATAAATCAACGAGCACTAAAAACATCACGAGAAAGATTTAATTATGTAATTAAATTAACAGAAAAACATTAAGCTAATTTTGTAGTAGAATTTGAGCTACCGTCTTTGAACAATTAAGCTTCAGGTGTAAAAATGTAAATTTTTATTAAGAACAAAATCGCTCTGCGACTACTTTGCTTGATCAAGTCTTATATATAAATTCGTTTTAATTGTTCCGCAGCATTCCTTGAAAAAAATATTTTATTGCACGAAACGGAATTAGTAGAACCTAAGACATGAATATATTGCGCATCAATGAAAGCAATTGTGTCAGATTGATGTAGAAATAAGTCTTTTATGCGAAAGATAGAGAACATCTCTGTTGGTGAAATAGAATTATTTTGGTCTGAAACGTACTGCAGATTAAAAAGGATAAAATGGATACAAGAAATGTAAGAAATAATTTTTGTATTGATTCCGGCTTAATTACTCCGATTGTTACAAACATGTACTCAATCAGGTTAGATAATTTAAAGAATCTAACTACCGGCTACTAAAATACACAAAAAATATTTTCGCTGAAACTCGCATTATTAATAGTAAATTCTCCTGTCAAAGGTTCTGGCGATAATGTTAATCAAGTAACCGCAACTCTAGCATAAACGACATTAGAATCAAGTTTCGATCTCAAATTATTCTGTAAACAGAATTGAATATAAAATTGACGAAACTAAAAAAATAGTGCTTCCGATTTATCTTATTTATTTAAAAATGTTCTTACTGTAAAATCTATAGACACCACATATTAAATAGTAGGCCAAAACACGTAACTATCTACGGTCTTTGGCTATACTCTAGGAAAACGTATTTGTTTATGCACGAAAGTTGAATAGATGGGTTTTAGTTATCGTAATTATAACCATGCGGGTATTGAGATACTTTGGAGAGCACGATTCCAAAAAAGTTTAGGAAATGCTCCTACGGCATCTTGCAAAAATATGTAATTATAGGAAAGCATTAATAATTATTGCCGATATTCTTGTTTTCTAATGCAGAATGAATATAAAAACAATTTTTAAAAGAACTCACATGAGTATTTGTTTTATTTAAGGACGGGCTAACATCGATTGTATACCGTTCGGAGAGGTGCTTCTAATACCAATTTACATGGTTTAACATTCAGATCGTTTTAAACCACAATAAAAATTACTTTTAAATGTAGACGCTAGCGTCAAATTATGTGCTAGATTATATGTTTGCGATTTCGAACATATTGTGGAATCACTACACACATGATCACTACAAATAATATTTCATTTAATTATTTGAAAAATAAATTTACAATCTAAAAAGCTGAAAATAAATAATCTGAATTCTGAATCAGAAAGCGTTAAAAAGCAATTCGCAAATTGATCCCAAACTGGATGCAATGCAAGTAAATAAATAAGCGTTCCACTATTTCTCTGTATTTCGATTTTTTATGTTTTGCTTTGCAAAATAATTAAAATGCCATAATTTCAAAATAAATCGGACCAAAGTTTTAATGCGTCTGAACAAATTTACTTTTATATCGTAGAAAAGGTAATAGTAATCTCGAAGCAATGAGAAAATCATTAATAAAATTGATATTTGCATTCAAATTAATATTAATTGTAATAAGAAAATTAATAATAGTATCAATAGCGATAGAACTAACATTAATCATAATCAGAGTAATAATATTATTAGTAATAAAAATAATGATGAAAATATTTATAGATATATTTTTTAAATAAGATAAATGTAACAGTACCATTCACTTACTTTTATTATCATTATAGTATTAATAATAAAAATATTCTAATTCTTATAATTTTAATATTAAAAATAAAATTAATATTTTGAATATTATAATAAAATTATTGTTGATATTATTTTGAATTATCGTGGTTATAGTAACATTAGTAGAAATATTTTTGTAAAAGGTTATTTAAAAAAGGGCATTTCACTACTTAAATTTCGTAAAAAATACCGTTTTATGTTTGAGATATTAAATTTAAACGCAAATCCTATCAGAGTTTTATAAATATCTTTGGGAGATATTTTGTTTGTAGTCAATGAATTTTGTTCAAATTCGCTCAATTCGCGTATTTTTATGCCTCATATCAGCAAACTTTACACAAGGGAATCTGAACGGTGTTTTATGCATATAAATAAATAAATAAATAAATAAATAATATATATATATATATATATATATATATATATAGAATTTGCTGTTGTACTTAAAGGATAAACACATTTCGTCTATTGTTTGGATATGATTATCTACTAAATTTGAAATAATATACTACGAGGGCTATGCAGTCATCAAATAACTTCTCAAAATTCTAAAATTATTTTGCTAAAAAATAAGTCGTTTTACAATACCAATAATTGTTTTTATTTGTATCTATGCTTAATATTAATTTTTGCAAAGAATGGTCTCATTCTGCCCATTCCTACGGATGTTTGCAGTTATTCTAGAAAGGTATTTTTTTCGTTATCCTGTCCTAGTTTATCCATTTGTTCATTAATGTGGCGATTAGCTAATAGAATGAATTTAAAATGTTAGGCGTTTCACAAAAATATGAAAATTACCAAAACATATATACGCAATTCGTTAACAGTGTGGACTTTTATGAAATGCGCAGAACGCTTTCCATGAAAAAGGATTTTAAGGTTAATTTATAAATGGTAATTACTCAAACGCCTATTAAAAATTAGCCCTGCTTGCTGTATAGACGTTATTTACCATTTCGTAATCGAATGCCATTTCATCGTGACCTTCTTCGCTAGTTCAACTACGTCTATGCCGTAAGTCGACATTAGGTTTAAAGATAACGTTGAATGTACCCTTAAATTGCACATGCTTTACATCAAATTTGAAAATATTAAATAAGGCAAAACAGTTAACCCTATTGGCAAATAATGAAGGATCAACCGTTCCTCTTTATGTAAATTTATATGCTTTTGAGTTCACGCATAATTAGGCAGTAAACCAATAAATGCTGAGAGATATGCCGGCAAATTTTGAAAATGAAATAAAATGACAAATTTAAAATAAACTTAAACAAACAAAGGTGAAACCCGATCCAAAAATATCTCAGAATTTATATAACACTCTAAACGTGATTGCATCCGGTATTTATTTGAATAAATTTGCTTGAAGAAAAAACAGCAATTAAGTTGATCAAATGCGAAGATCTACACTTTGACAGATTGAAATCTAATTGTTGAATACGCATTCGTTTTGTAGCAATGTGGCTTAATAAATGGGACATCTGATAAGACGCTCTTTGCGTCTGGTTTTTTTAACTTGTTTGATTGTCTTTTTCCTTAACATAGATAAAATGAATATAATTTGTTTTGCGCAAAAAATATTAAATTATTTTTTTGTGAAAAAATGATTTTTTACTAATCCAACGGAAGAGATCAATGTTATTTTAAAGGAAAGTTTGAACCGTTTAATTTATCTTCACTGGAATATTTATGTTAAATGGCAAAAATGTCAAACGTTGTACTATTTGAAATTTTACCGGACTATCTCCAAAATATTATAGTGTTTAAGCTATATGAAAAGAAAAATTCAATTAATTTTCGCTATAACTATAATAAGTATACGGACAAGCTCCACACATTATTACAATGTTAGACTTATTTGTGCGCATACGAATAAACATTTCAAAATAAAAAACCTATCATTACTACGTGATCAAATTACCACCTACATACTTCATTATATCACGTAAATTAATATTTTAAAAATAAAATGTAATAACGTTTTCTTTGCGACATTTTTTGTTAAATACAATGTGTAAAGTGTCCCTCTTCGATTTGTCGTTCTCGTATGAAATTACGTATAAAATAATTATGAATGAATCCATTTTGAAAAACATTTTACGATATTGATAAACATAATGGATATATAAATTTTAACTCAAGATAAATTTATGCATTTTAAATTATAATAGAAAAATAAATCGTCTATCAATGAATAAATTGATCGTAAAGCAGGTCAAATTGAGGACTGATGAAAGGAAAATGGCCCATTTTTAATTTTTGTACGCCTAATATACAATAAATTGAGGCGCCAATAATCGCGTAATTACTGAAATAAAATTACAAATAAATTTTCTGATTTATTAAATTTCTGAGGAGTTTTAAAGGATTAAATGCTCTTTTGGTTTGTAATTTTGATTTAATAAAATGCCAAAAACACAAATTTACTATTGATGCTCTAAAAAGTAATATTTGTGACAATTCAGCATGCGTGTATGTTTATCTGCTACATCAGACGATGATATCATTGAAAGAGCTCGTTGGTACGGTCATGCATGTGACAAGTGGAATAAATTTGCTGAATTATGAATTCATTATCGTTATTGTAAAAATATCTACAAATGAAAGCAGCAATTGTGTGGCTTGATACATAAATGTAATATTTGAAATACAATTCACTCATGCGCAAATAATACAGATATTTCCATAGAGTTAAAAAAAACTCAATAAATTCACTTTCAATAAATGCAGATGTGGTTTATTTTTCTAACACCTAACGTTGTAACTGTTTCTAATGCAATTACCATATGCGTTATTAAAATATGTCAACAAAAATTAAATTTCTTTAACAGACACACGTCATTCCTCTACCGAAACATGCATTCTCGCATGAAAATACGTCAAAATTGCTAGATCATTTATAATCCATAACGATTGCCTAAACAGCACGAAGCCACTAAAGAGGTATCGTCCACATTCGTATTTAAATCAATATGGATATTCCTCTAGGGAATGGTTTCGTTATTTAATTCAGCGAAAGTAAACCATTGACTGAATGTTAGTTTCGTTGATGCGTTTATTTTCACGCATACATTTTTACTTCTATGTTATTTGCCAGTCTGGTGAACATTCTAGTTATGTCATCAAGGAATGTATGTCCCTGCGTATGTCGACAAAAGAATCCAACTGGCTTTCGTAAATCCAACATTGGAATACCATCATATATGGAAGTGGAATAGTTAACTTAAATAAATCGCTATGTTATCTTTCGCAAATGTGCAATAGAAAAGAAATTTTGCCTAAAAGAGCAATCATAATATTTATATTTAAATTCACCAATTAGTGTAAATTTGTCTTTTGGAGCCCCAACAAACTTGGAGATAGCTCAGAAAATCTTAAACAATGAGCTGATGTCTCGGAACCCAATTACAGGATTCATCAGCAGAGAGTGATCCGCGCCCAGAAACTGTTAATATAGAAGGCGCAATAATGTAACAGATGTAACTCTCATGCAAGACAAATTTCACACTATTGGAAACACTTATGGTACCAGGGCGTCTTTGTTTTTCTATCCGTGAGTCTATCGACTGCGACTTTACACTGCACATAATGCGCAATCTTCAGTTATACCTTAACCAAGGTTATTTTGTTTAGACTTTCAACCATGTGGATCCTGTGTGGCAGCACCTTAGGCCTGAAGCTCAATCCAGCCATCCGCAATCGGTTATTTTAAAACAGACACCACGCTCCCTTGAATGAGGTATTGAATTAAAGATTAATATAATTTAACAAGCGTTGATTGCACGGGTGGTGATAACTATTAAAATCACATTTGCAAACATGGCATAAAAGTAGTTGCATTTAATTAAATAATTTTGTCGGTATAAAATTAAGCGATGTATAAGGTATTAGTGGCAAATCATCTGGCAGACTGGATTCCTTCTTATTTGGATCCTCCAGAATTTGTTTCTGCGAACAGGGTTCCAATCTGAGGATGTTAGCGTCGAAATGTCCAACAACTCCTGCGCCAAAATTTTCAGTTACATACTATATCAAAAACTTCAGAGACCATTCGAAACTCGTGAAGTAATACAAAATTGAAGATTTTAATAAAGTGACCCTCATTAATTGCGCGAGTGGTGATAGCAATTATTTAAATCGATCTTGCGAGTTTTATTTAACGCCAACCCAACTATACTATGCAATATTTAATTAATACCCAGTATATATATATATATATATATATATATATATATACTAGGTATGTCTAAATATTGCATGGAGTAGTAATAGCACTTCACCCAGTGGAAGAGTTTTGTTCTTACTGGGTATTCTTCAAAAAGTTTTGAGAAATTCTTCCCTGAGCAGGGCTCCAAACTGTGCATAGTTGCTTTTGAGCGTGTAACTACCAAAGCATACATGAAACAATTTTGAGTCTTATTCACAGAAAAAATTCGCAATGATAATGGCAGAATTCCTAGAAAAACCGAAGCCAGTCAACTTAATGAAATGCCTTTGCTAACTTATACAATGCTTAGTTTATCCTGACAAATGAATATATATTGGGGTTTGATTTCATATCAAGCTTGCAACCTTGATTTAAGTAATTTCTAGCAACGCCCGGTCAGTCAATAATTGTTTAAATGTTTCTTTAATAATATTCATTTATTTTAATAATAAACAACAAATGTGTTCATTCAATTAGTACACTCGCGTAACTACGCGTTGCCATAAAGATATGCATATCTGAATTATTCTATTCATCCATGATTAATCCGTGTTTTGAATTTCCATAATTGTCGAGTAAACATAGTTATACATTCAATTAACTAACCTTCCTAAGTGTAATCAATTACTTGCATAATTAATGTTAGGAATGCACAATTTTGTGAACATGTCCAACGACCCTTTATTTATATTTTAATTTCCCAAGTCTAAACATGTGAAAAATTAACAGATGTTCGACAAGCAACGGAAGTTTAGGCGAACCTGTTAAGTTTCTCTCTCTCACAAACACACACGTACTCACTTTTTCTCTCTCTCTCTCTCTCCCTCTCTCCCTTTTCCTCTCTCACTCTCTCTCCCTCTTCTTTGCATATGTCTCTCCTCTGTCTACCCCCATCTCTTCTCCCTCCCCTTCCCCCTGACCTCCCCATCTCTTCCCTCTCTCTCTCTCTCTCTATATATATGTATATACATATGTTATGATATATATATATATCTCCTCTCTTTAATGCTGGAGAATGTTTTGAATTCACATTAGTTCTACCTTTCGTCCATCGACTTACAAACATTTTAATCGATAGCGAAACTAATTTCAACAAGTTAGATAAGTTAAAGTGTTGAAATAGTTACCGCGACTGAAGTCAAAGGACTGAGAACGATATTTTTAAAAATCTAACATTACGCCGAAATCGCGAAATCGTTTGGCATGAGAGAGTGTGAAATCAGGAGCGATAACGGTAATCGAAGATATCTCGAAACATTCTCACGCATTAATGGATAATTTCAGTCTAAAGTAAGTAGAATTAAAAGGAAATGCTCGCAATATAAAATGTTGATTAATTGAGGCCCTTTTAAACAAGAATTGAAATAAACTGAAGTACTACTCAAGCAAGTATATAATGTGAAATTAAAATAAATATTTACTAACACCCATTCATTTGATTTTCTATACCTGCTAACACCTAATGCCTCAATGAATATTAGGGCTGGTGATAATATACTCCAGTTGTATTGCAAAATATGGATTTTCGATTTTATTTCAATTAATCCCCCTAATAACCCGGTCAATGTACTGCGATTGCACATCGAGACACCGTAAAACATTTTCCGATTCTTTTGAATGCCTAGCGTAGTCAGATATCTTGGTGTGGCTGTATTTACGTGGATTTTGATTTTCTCCAATTCTAACATTTAATGTGCGCACTGTTTACCCCACACATGTCAGATCGAAGTCATTGCATATCACCATGTACAACCTCGAACTGTTCATCTGTTCTATTCAATTTCTTTGGTTTGGATGTTTACTGCCTAGGGTAGATGTTTTTTTCAATAAATTCTAATATTATATTCAGCTTCTAACATTCATATTTGACTACACAATTTGGAATCTGATATTACCAAGAACCTACGCTTATCTAATCTCTTCTTCTGTATGACTGCTTTTAAATCGAACTTAAATTTCATTACCTCTCCCTCTATTATACGAAATACTAATACGCTTATATTAATATTTCCCTTAAATATCTACTAAAGCCTACTCATTTCCTATTTCCGGTATTTCAAATAAGTTATTATATGCTTTCTCAATGTCAGAGATTGCAAAATGTCTGTTTTCAAACCATTCCATTGATTGAAGTTAAAATCAATCAATATATCCAAATAGATATTTTACTATAGCCATCGTTTTCCAATATCGCGGTAGTCCATTTCAATTTTACAGACATATATAGAGTTTGTCCCTTTATTTTTCCAGTCTGAACTTTAGTGCACCTAATTGACTTGCTTAACTACGATAATTTATCAATTGTGCCAAATTAGAAAAACATAATGAAAGAATTTTACAAAATAAATTGGTGTTTTGTATGTGTAATGCATACGTGTGTTAGCAGCAGGGATAAACAATTGCTGATCCATTGGCACGCTTCAAATTAAATTATATAGATGTGATACACATACTTAGCTTTATCAACCCTCTTCTTAATGCCCCATTGCATCCATCTTAAACCTTAGGGTATTCGGTTAAAAATATTTGAAACAGATTCAAAGAAGCTTGCACAGGTGCATTTGTACGCTTACTTAAGTATATACAAAGAGATGCTCGGTTTATTTGCGTGATTTTATACATTCTTATTATACATACACTAACCAAATGAATAGTAGAAACCAGATTGGTTGATACACCTTCTAACTTTGTTAATTTGATTATCCTGATAACCTAGTGGACAGTAAATGCGCATGAATTCAAACATAACCACGTGTAGTGGTACAGATCTGCATATGTTATTGTAAATATATCGATTAATAATAACATGATAAGTTGAAAGTGCGAGAGACTAAATCATCAGTCCTTAACACTAGCCTTACTAACATGAATCATAGTGAACGTTAAATGTCTAGTAAAAATTTTTGGCAGAACTCAATAAAACCGTTCAATCAGTTTTCTCCTAAAAATAGTTAAGTAAAATAAATTAATTTTACGGAAAAAGTAGACATTAACAGTTCTCGTGATTTTGATTTTGATTAATAGTTATTTTAAAGTTTTCAAAATAAAGAATTCTGTTTATTCTTGCAATAAAACATTTAAGTAGACTTTGTTTTATTAATTATAAACTTAGACAGTGTTTCTACGTAGAACAAATGACAAAATTAAGCTTCAGAAAAGCCACAAAGTTATGCATTTTAATTTTAACTTTGGAAATTTTCGGAAATTTCGAATTTCAAACGAGTCCATTTTTGGCGTTTTATATTAAATTAATCAATGTCTCTGATTTAACATTTAGTAGAACTTTTTTTCTTAGCGAAAATTTGAATAACACTTTCTTATTTACGTTTTATTAATCGTAATTTGTATTTGAAATGCAATTATTCGTGCATAACAATTGAATGGATACTTTAATGATATTTGAATAAATAATGGGTGCAATGATCATAAGGAAACGAATTAAAGCATTTATTTAATATAGCATATATCGGCTAAGCGTATATTTGTTTAAATGACCAATTCAACTTTGCAAAATTAAGATGATCCCCATCAAATTTTCTGTATCCACTTGAACAACTTTGAAAATAAATATCGTCACTCGCACAAGCTGTTGTGACTTTGCTTCCATGGTTATAAAAATGGCATAATGGCAAACGGAAAGAGATGAATAAAACACCAACTTATATACAAGTAAGGCATTACCGCCAATGCGGATTAATAACTTATTATCTATTATATACCATTTCTGTCTGCATTTAAGATAATGAAGTTTGAAATGCATGCAGCAGGATGCATTTTGGAGTAAACGATAATTACAGAAATAATTTATGATTGGTAGTATATTTTTATTGCTAATATTGTTTTAAAAAATTTCAAATTAACCTGACTGATATTTCAAAACAGATTCTTCAAAATGTCCCAATTTTAGACTTCATGATCTAAAGGAAAATATTGATTGCCTGATCTTATTTGAAACTATTCTCGGTGGCATATAATTGCAAGGTATTATTACACCACAAACCACGAAGCACCAGAATGAATGTAAAATTTGTTTTTTTACATTTTTATTTGTTTTTCACCTCTTTACTCATATAAAATCAGACACGTGGTTAATTATCGCGCAAGTTAATGATAAAGCTTAAGTGCACTCAACTGTTTTTTATCGGTTAAATTAATATTTTATCATGCTAGAAATAGATCTAACTCAATTGTCTCAAGAATTTTACAACTATTAATATATGCAAATATTTTAACAAAAATACTGGTCTTTTAAACAGTGCTAATAGCTTATATAAACAAATATGTAAATTGTCCGTTTATTCATTAGGAATATATGAATTCCTATAACGATATTTTAAAAAATTTAATCGAATTTTGTGCTCATTTTCTTCCTGCCATGATATATATCCTTTCATAAAGGATGGAGAGGCTTACATAAAAAATAACCAATTTTCGGTTGATAGTCATTATGTTGAATACTTTTATTTGAAATTCACTAACTTCTTGTTTTACTTTTTTTTAAATTACCATAGACAGAAAACACTGCCGTTCATCATTCACAAGTATTATTCGAAAAGCACATTAATTTAATTTGAATTGATATAATCAACTACCTTTTTTATTTTCATCTACTATGTTAAATAAAATTTAACACGAGATTTCAAAAGTTCTTTTGATATTTTTATGTTTTCTTTAAGTTACTAACTCAAGGTTGTAATTAAATGAAGAAAATTACTGCGGGATTTTGTCGCCAAAAAATAGTGAGTAATTACATTTTGAGTTATAGCATGTAAACCATAAATTTCACATTTCAATTTCTTCAGGCATCACGCATAATTTCAGTCAATTTCTGAGGAATTAATAAGAAAACAATGCATACATCTAAGAATATTAAGTTTAAATAAATGTAAATAGATCTGCGCAAGAATGCTTCATTTTGAGAGAAAATATTTTTAAATAACATGCATTCAGTATTATTTCATGAAATACATTCATATATATTCTGTGTACTTCTTTATATATTTTGTTCCTTAATGGTGATGAGTAATATATATATATATATATAATGTAATGCTTAAGTAATAAAAATGAGTACATGAAGGACCAAAACTACCTATCAAAGTCAGCCTAAACAGTAAGCACGATACACATGTATATATGATATTATAACTATTGTCGATTCGGTCTTTGGTGAGTCTTTCACGTCATGCCTGCAATAATTTGTTAGTAGGTACAACATTCATAAAACACCACTTCTTATATATTAGTAAACCAGAATATAAAACAGGTTTTTATTTAATCAAATTCTGACACCAATAGTAAAAACTGATTTCGGTCGCGTCCAGACTGTTTGGATTTCTTGGAGTACACTTGTTTCACAATTGAATGTAATTCTTAATTTAGACGAAATTTAGTCTATCTCTAAAAGCATTGTGGTGGTACCATTTGTTGGCTCGTTATCCTGACAAATATTTTTTCGTTAATCTAGACAGGCTCAGTTTATAATATACGTAACGAGGTGCGTTTGAAGTCGCGTTGTCAAATTCAAAACATGAAATTAACTTCATTATTTCTTGAATACATTTTCGTGTAGGACATATTACCTTTCATCTATCCCGCATGCCTTGAACAAATATTCATAGAATGTAGAACGTAGCCCTAGCTCCAAATGATGAATTGCTAATAAGCATTAAACGCATGTGTACATCAGGGTGCAGCTTCTGACCATGCTGATATTCGTATGGTATTCTGGTCCAATTTGAAATTATCTGATATAAGATACACAATAACTACAATACATTAATGCTGACCACTTTTCATAATTAGAAAAATGTGTGTTTCTAACATAAAATTCTGAAGAACGTTTTAAACATTTGGCAAAAATGTTCTCATCACATTGCAAAGACCTAAAAATTATCAAGTCTTTGAAATCTATTTTGGTATAACCGTAAAAGGGCCTTAATTGAGATTTTACTAACGTGAGCAATATTATATTTTTTACGTAAATACAAAATTAAAATAAAAATAAGCTTATTATTTCTTATATAATTTTAGAAAGCCACAAAAATATAATTAATTCTTAATATTTTAAATCTAAAAATATGCCCCAAAGATTCCACATGAAGCAAAAGCTAACCAAAAATGTAATGTGGTATATTATTTAAAATTATGCGCTCTGTGTGACATGATGGCGCAGTTGGTAGATTCCTAGTCTCCGAAGCAATTGTGGTCCAGTTCGAGCCCGATCCGAGTCAAAATCTGAAGGATAAATTAAATGCTCCCAATATCTACGAATCCAGTCTATCTTATGAATTATCTTTGCTATCCTAGGCAATACTTGCTCTATAATAATAATAATATTAATAATAATAATAATAATAATAATAATAATACTAATTATTATTATTATTATTCTTATTATATATATATATGTATATATATATATATAAATATATATATATATATATATATATATATATATATATATATGCGTGCGTATATGTTTATTTCTTTATTAAATAATAGTGTTATAATCATTTTTTCTAATTTAAACAGCCTGATCAATTTGGTTAGATATTTTTAATTTATTTTGTTAGTAATAGAGCTTATTACTTCCCTAACATTTAAATGTATTACTATGCGAGATTATTCATTAAATGTTTAAACTAACTGAAAGCAGACTACTTGTACCCATGTTTTTTTATTTCTCTAAAACCATGGCGCAATTAAATACAGTCTGTTTCATTTAGTTCCAGTTGTGAACACCGATCATCATGAGATAAGACACCTCTTTCAATTATGCCCGCCATACACAGAAATTTATATGGTAATGTTATAGTATAAAATATATGCTTATATCAACACAGACATATAACCAAGCACCAGAGTAAGAGCTATTCATGATTTATTAGATTTACCGAATTTTCATTATTGATTTAGTTTTGATATGGTTTTTAAACTCCGACATTATTGATTGCTTGTTTTTTATTGTACATGTTTTTTATGATTTGGCCGCGTGAAGGTGTTTGTGGGAAGATACTCACGAGTAATATTTTGACACGCATGCGCTCACGTGATTGCACTGTTCATTACATGCATTGTTGTTTACGAATTATTTATAAGCCTAAGTTCGTTGCGTTTTCAAACCACAGTTGTCTTTTTTATTCTTAATTATGGCGTATGTTCCATATCCCGTAACAATTAATAGGCAGTTGATAGCAACGCCCGTACAATCAATAATATTTTAATCTTTAACCTTATAGACGTTCGGCAAAAGCTGGAAAATTAGTAATTTGTGCAGCAGAAATCTTCAATTACGTACAACTCATACCAGACTACTATAGTTTAAAATATTAAATCTGATTTTCCATACCTGACATAATTATTGCGGGTGGATTCGTGTTAGACATTTTGCCGTCGTGACCTTCTGGAAATCATGGCAGGTTGAGACTCGTCAAAACGTGTGGATTGTGGTAGTTTTGCTTTGTTGTTCAACTAGTCAAATACATTGGAACTGCTGCTTGGTTCAAGCTCGCAACTTGAATTAAATATATGTTATCAGCACCCACGAAATCAATGACTGTTCATTTTGTCACTGTATAAACACGAGGCGGAAGCTGCAGAGTGTTAAAACTCGTGATTGCATAGAAATTGTTAAGTCGACAGGTACAATTTATGCGCGACTACTAGAGATGAATGATGTATGTATAAACTTACATTGCATGTATAACCATCCTGCCGCAGGATGGCTCAGTGGTAAGAGCACCAGTTTCCGAAGCAGACGAGCTCAAGCTCGAATCCTTTCCGCGGCAAATTCTGGCCTGTACATGATGAGTTCTCAATAAGAACGAAACCGGTCTACTGGGTGAATTGCCTTTTCTACACTATACAATTATTAGTTTATACTGACATATGTAAGTAATTAATGGGTCAGGTGTTTATATCAAGACCCCAACCTTGATTGTAATAATTGTTATCACAACCCGCGCAACCAATGTTTGTTTAATGATCAAGGAAGTTCGAAACGCTTCAGTACGTGTAGTTTGGCTCCGTTATGCAACTGGTTAAATATAATTGGATTGGTGCTTAATTTAAACTCGAAAATTTCTTTTTAAGCATTGCCATCACTATTCGCACAATCAATACAAATTTCATTTTATTGCATTACGTAAAGCTAATTCCAGTTAACAAATATTAGATGAGTTTATTAGCCGATGAGACTAACTGAAATGCCGTCATAGTTTAAACCATCTATGATGGGAAGACTATAATTTTGCTCCGCAATGGATGATCATTGTTTACTTGTCAAAATCTAACAATAGCGAGTGAAAACTTTTCCTGAAATTTTCGCCAGAAATAATTATGCAAAAGAGTGCACATACGAATGCACAAAATGACAGTAGTGTGCTGATTTTTTTCTTGCTTTCATTTAAATGATTATATTATTCAATATTAAATTACACATTATGAAGATGATATCTTTGCACAACGCTTACAGATTTTTTGAGATTCCTTGAATAATGCTATGAGAAAATGTAATAAAGGATAAAAATTTCCCAAATATTTCTGTGGTTGTCATGGACCGGATTATGTGAAACAAGCATTAAATTATTTGTTAAGACTATAATTATTGAGCGTTATATTATTTATCAAATTAATTTGTTTTCATTTCCAAATTTGTTTGCAAAATAAAACTTTATTTTCCATACAACTTGGAAATATGTCTAAAGACATTTGGATAGACAAAAGTGTGTGGGTGTCTAGTGATAAACAATGTTTTGCAGAGACCCAGTTAATTCTAGCGTATTACAATATGATCTTCTGGAACGAACCGTGTTGGAAATATAGAATTTCATTTCTCATTCAAAGACTGACGTTTGTGATCTCTAGAATATGCTATTTTACCGTAATTATTAATCAGCTTTTGTAATAGTAATGTTCAAATTTTGTAAGCGCCAAAATATCACATTTTAAGGACTGTGACTTCAAAGTTTTAATTCCGCAATGCTCTAGTTAACATTGATCGGGAAAAAGTAAATCTTTTGTCATTATTTATTTTTATTTGTCAAGATATCAGAAAATCTGACAGCTTGTAAAACGCCACCGTCTACAACCGAAGCATATCTGCGCATTCGTCTTATAATCGTACAGTGACGAAAACGAGTTCCAATAAAATGTTAAAATGTTGATCACCTTTCCTACTCCATACAATGCTTAGGTAAAACTGATAAATGTATGTATGTAATGTTTATAACAACATTGCCGCCTTGATTTAATGTAATAAATAAATAAACCTATGTTTGTTTAACATTTTAAAAGATCAATATTGCTAAAATATTCGTTTATATATATATATATATATATATATATATATATATATATATATATATATATATAAGTGTATATATGTATATATATATGAATATGTAAGATGATATATGACTGAAGACTAAAATGCAGGTGTGGGGTACGGTGGCGCACCTGTTTTGATTTGGCTTACGCCCCAGCAATGGGCCCAAGTTCGAGCCTCTTTCAACGCAAATTTTAGTACTTGAAACGTTGACAATAAAAACGAAAACTATCTACTTGATTAACTGTTTTTGCCATCCTATGTAAATTATAGTCTATACAAACAGCATTCATATATATATATATATATATATATATATATATATATATATATATATATATATATATATATATATATATATATATATACGCGTGTGTATATGCATATGTCTTTGTGGAAACACCCACTTATTTCCAATAAATCAATTATAATTTATATGAAACAATCCAGTAATTGTGATGTATCCTGTTGTGCACAGCATGTATTTTAATAATTCATTTAAAATGTAAACCATGTAAGTCTTATCATGTAGTAAACACGCCTACTTGTCGAAAAAATTTTATAAATCATAAATAATGACCTGGATCACATTTATTGGGCAAATTGAACTTAAGTGAACTGATAGTTAATAAGCAAAAAATTCAATCTCATTTAGACTAATCAGTGTACATTCATTTTACGCATTCCATGTTAAAGAATGTAACGTTCAATACCCTAAGGTATAATGATCCGAAAATAAACTGCATGAACTTAAGCGTAAACAATTTCATATTATAATATACATGTATTTATAATTTTGAATAATACGAAATCGGAGGTGACTAAATACAACTTCATGACTTAAGGAATTACAGATAAATTCTGCTCAAATTACAGTCTAACCGATAAAATAAAAATGTTGTATGACTTGAAATTGCGTGAAGCTTTCGGCACTTATTACCCAGTGAATAGTAATGCACTTGGAGCAAACGAGCCTCCGTTTGTTCAATGTGCACATCAACTCAGGACAGCAATTGCCGAGTTCCCCATAAATACGAAAGCGATCTACTAAATGAATTGCCTCTGCAAACGGATATAATACACTTGGTAATAAAACGTATATATAAATATTTGTATATATATATATATATATATATATAATCAAAATCCTACCAATAGTCTATAATTCAATATCACGTCCCTAATTGGAATAGCGATTGTTTTGTAATGATAGATATGAAGTGCTCAGTTTTTACTCAGATCTAAAGCAATTCCAAATAGGTTCCAATTCTTTAATACATTTATTAAATTTGCACTTTCTGTGTGACAAAAGTGGTGCCTTGGAAAAAAAGCGTCCTCGAAGCATATGTGTTCTGGTTTGATTTACGTACGTTTAAAAAATTCTGGCCAGTAATAAGATACAAAGCCAGTCTACTGTCGTAATTGCATTCGTTAAATTATACACTGCATATTTCATAATAAAAAAATGTATATTTAAACAATTTAATGTACATTGGTTGATATATAAACCGGTCTATTATGTACATACATTTGTCAGTTTAAACTATGTATTGTATAGTGTAGAATAGGCAATTCATCAAGTAGACCGGTTTCATCCTTGTTGGGATCTCATAAAATATAATTCAGAATTTCCCGCGGGCAGGGCTCGAATCTGTGCTCGTATGCTTCGGAATCTATTAATCTAACCACTGAGCCACTCTGTCACATACTACACACAATTTCCGGTTATATACTGGCTAACGTTTCTTGGATAGGCTTTTCTATAGGCGGAGCCTATAGGGCATACCTCTTGATCTACAGTTCCACTTCTAATCAGTACTTAAAATGGGATTCGTGTTTGGATCAAAATAGCAATGTTGATTTAAATAGTTACGCATTGATGTTCGTTTCCTTGTTGTTCTTGGATTGCTGTCGTCATTGTTAACTGTTAGATTGATGGCGTTCGCTTAGTTTCTTTTGTCAGTTTTTCTTCAATCAAATCGAATGTGTTTATAGGCGTGTTTAATGATTATTCGGGCTCACCTATATATGAATGTAAAATTTTGCTGGATTATGTGATTGATGAGCAGTTGGGCAACATGTTGATGAAATATTGACTGTTTAGACATGGTGCTTTTTGCTGCATATATTGAGTACAATATAAGTACACTAAATTGTTGTACGTTGCTTTACCTATAATTATTACATTCTTGAAATTTGTTGTGTAATCAGTTTTAAAAATGTGTATAATATGAAGGATTTAGAAAGATTTGTTAATTAATCCTTGGCATAAAACCTCATGATTATCTGTTTGTTGTATTCTCCACAGTAATTCGATTTAATCACCGTGCAAATATTGAAGACGACAGGTCGCCTCAAAATGGTAATTTTTACGGTATCCTATGTAGCACGAATCGGACGTGACTTGATGTTGACATTGGTGAAGCGCTCCGAGTTTTCATACATTCGCAAATGATTCCCAGAGTAGCCGAGCTTTTTCTCAATGCAGAGATTCCTAGTTCGGTGTACTAGTATGTTATCAAGATTTCTATTATGAGATTTTGGAAAACCGCACTTAAAATAAATGTATTTCGTAGTGAAATTAGGTTTGCTTCGTAAATCCAATGTCAAATCATCAATTTCTTCTCTGGTGATTTGGATTTCTAGGAAGAGAGGAGTGATGTCTGTCTCCGAGTTTCGAGATTTTGATGTCTGCATCACTTTTATTATCTATTTTTCAATTAATTCTGCCGTGTCTTCTGCTTTATTAATGAACACCAGTAAACTATCTACATGCGTTTTTAAATGTATGCAATGGTTAATTGTTTTTCAGGCTCGTTTTGTCAAGGTGGTTCTAAATCATACACTCGTCTTTAACTGTCATTATCCTATTCCGCATTACAAATCGAAACAACCGACTTTCCCACTACTGTTTTATTCATATTTGCATGTTTTTATTTAATTTTGCTAGATAATCGGATTAACCTCGTCATTCTGCTTCAGAAACATAACGTCGTGTCTACAGACATCACACTTAATAATTAGTCTAGTCTCCACTACATAACATGCAAGAATAGATTTATTAACTTATTCATACTTTTATGCATTTCTATGTCAGGTGAAGGGGTTTGTGTGAAATTTTACACGTTCCTGATTTCTCTCTTTTTAATTTGGATCGCTTACTTTGACATACAGTTATCATAATGACAATGTTAATTACGTAATGTCACATAGGCAGAAATAAAAATACACAATAAAGCCAGTAAAGCGTGAATAAATATTTCGTCACTCTAGCTACACTTGGTTTTACATTGCAGCAATAGATATACACCCAAACCTGACTCGCACTTATCTATTGAAATGTAAGTCAGAAATAGAAACCGTATGGCAAAAAGAAATATCGCACATGATTTATCAGCTTGTTTCTAGGACTGTGCTATTATTCAACTCCATATTGCATCGATATCCTAAATAGTACAATTTCATTCTAACGGTTAGCAAATAAGCGTGTTACAGAAGACATTTGGGTACTAACAATTTCAAAACATCCCTATCGGAATGAAAGCCGCATTTTAGGACTCTTACGATAATATAAAATGGCATGATCTACACGTTCACTAACGAAGAATACAAAACATCTTGCGTGGCTCAGTGGAGGAGTTAATCGGATCAAGATTAAATTTTCCGCAAACCTGATTTCTTTGTGTTAGTAGAGATTCGCATTACTAGTAACAAACTTAGTCCGCATCTATTGTATGTAAAAGTCGCTTCCGTGACTTACAAAATGAGTTGCATAATTCTCAATCAAATGACCTAGATTCCATTCCATGTCGCAGCATTAGTGGACACAAGACCTTTTCATGACAGATAGGATGAGCTACATGCCTGCCAACTAAATTCTTTCATGTTTCGATGTTGGCCTTATTAATCCTAGCCGCATTTTTTGGTGAACATTAAAAATTAAAGTGGTCAATATGCTGTTTATACCGACATCACTTTTAAAAGCACAGCCTGTCATTGAATTACATATTCAATGTTACATCCACAGGTATTTCGTTGTAAGCCTTTTCATGAAAATTTGAAACATTAAATAAAAAGCAAGAATTCGCTTGGAGATAAGATATTTCTGAACGCAATAATGCTGGATTAGCGGTAGGGATAAGCCAAATGCTTTCATGTTGGAAATCTTTTTGCAAGAGTTCTGGATAATTGCATATTTGAAGGAGTTCAGTTGCATAACTGAGTAAAATGCGCGTAGATTAAAAATAGACCGATTATCCAAACTACTTACTAAATATCACTCCGGTATTTCGGAATTGTTTAATATGCCATCGCAAGCAATATAATTTTATATTAGCAACATATATTTATATTGTTGACGTTAGCCTGAAATAAATATCAAAGAAGTAGAAATAGTTTAAATAAAAACATGTTTAAATTTGGCGAAAGTTGTAAAAGCTTTATGATATTAACTACATAACAATCATTCAACTGTGATATCGATGAAATAAAGCAATTGGAAAACTATTAGCAATAATAACCGCATTTACATTTTTCAGATTTTTTAATTAATATCTCATTTTGAAGGCCGTTATTCAATTTACTGTCCTACTCTTACGATGACTCTTAAAGATCGAAGCGTCTCAGTAAGTATAATTGACTGGAGATTTTCAGTCCTTTTATAATGATATTTAAAAATCAAAACGGATCCAATCAAGTAACAGACGGCAGTATTGCTTTTAAAACGGGAATGGTGTTTATTCCAATCTCGAAAACTTCACTTAAATGACAATTTCAATGAATCTGTGAGCAGTAACTTTATAACGTTCCGATAAACAAAATATTTCAACTGAGTACCTTTAATGAAAGGAAACCTGAAATGCACAATGCCGCTTCAATTTTTCCTGATTAAAAGGAGGTCAGGCATTATTAATACTTAATTATTTGGCAAATATATTTTTTCAACTATAATTCAATTTTAATTACGCTTTAAACTAAGAAGCATCTTTTGGCAGCGCAATTTCATTGAATGATATTTAGAAATTTCTTATTTCCTTGAAGCTTATTGGCCTTTGCTGAGGTTTCGATTTCTAATTCCAGAGATCACTCATGGAACTTGTTTAATTGTCCCAAGAATGGTAGCATACAAGGTACAGTAATTTAATTTTTAACGTAGAATTTCAAAATAAAATCAGGCACTGAATTATGATGATAAATTTGGCCGAGAAATGGTCTGTGTAATTAAAACAAATTATTGCATTTTGCACCTGGTGTCATTGTACGGCCATGGGAGTCGCTTCCTCAAATTTAGTTCATTTAAATACTCAGCGTGTTTAAAATATTCTTCTTAAAATATCGCATTTGTTATTAATAGAGTCTATTTTAAAGGCCGTTACACAATTTGTCCGTTGGTTAAACTTTAATATTTGTCATTTTCAACTGCCTTCTTCTCTAGGCGATGACAAAATATATTCTCGACGAAAAACAATGCTAGTAAAACACAGTTATTTTGAAGAATACATAAAATTTATTCCAACTGGTCTATTAATTTTACGACCAATGGTCTGCTCTTAACGATGTTGCGTTTTACGCGCTGGAGATATTTTACATTATTCGTTTAGTATCATAATTTGATAGTGGTTCATTTAACCATTCTTGGTTAAATGAATTTAAGGTTTCCAAAATAATTTAGCGATACGACATTTTATTATGCAAATTGATTTACAGCAGACACTGTTATTTAAGGTGAATGTTTGACTGTTAATGCTATCTATTGATTAAATAATGGGGGCAAATGATTTTGTGATTTCGCGTGCAGTTGTATTCTGGTGTTTAAGTAAACGTTTAATAATTTTTTTGTCGAAGGAGAAATAAAAGTACTTTATTAAAATAAGACATTAAAATTGAGGTCATGGTTGTGTGTTGTCGTTGGACTTGAAAATGAAATTTCTTTAAAATTCAAATATTATATGAATTGTCCATTTATTCTAATAATTTTCTTGTAGTCTAAAATTTTGTGAAGACATTATAAATTAAGCTTAAATAGAGCAAAAAACAGTAACATTCTGTGTAAAGACAAATTATTAATATTCATCAATGATAAGCATCGGAGTAGTTTAAATCTTTTCTAAACATTCTCAACAATTGGCATGAGATTTTCATCAAGGTAAAGGAAAATATACTAAGCAGTTCAGATAAATAATTATTTAAATCAAGGTTGCAAGCTAGATATAAACACCTATCTTATCATATTTGCATTTGCCTGCATAGAATAAGCATGAGACATGTTAGAAAATATAAATGATCCAATGGAACGACAAATCCTGCCTGGTAGAACTTCAAAGACTTTCCCGAATTTGGCGGCGGCTAGGTCTCGAACCGCAACACAATTGCTGCGAAGTTTGGGACTATATCTATTGCGCCCTCCTAACGCACTATACGCCAAATTTTCAGCTATATACTAACTCATGTTTTATGTTTATCTTTTCCTTCAGGCATTTTTTAATAACTAAATTATTTTAATTTGCCAGCTCTTATCTTTTTTTATAAAACAGACGCGAAGCTACCTGGGGAATTGTTATCGAAATGAAGTTGCATACAATTGAAAAATCAGTGATTGCGCGGGTAGTGATAAAATTTATTTCAATCAATATTCTGAGCTTGCAATAAACAGCACTCCCATTATGCATACATTTTTAGCATAAACTAAGCATTCTTTAATTTAGTTTATATTTTAACTGGAGGCAGATATCTGAAAATGAATTATACGTGTATTCCATTGTTCAACCATAATAGATTGCACGATTGATGATAATACGAATTTTTGTTAAAACTGCATTTTCGTTAGTCACCAATCCAATTTTGCGAAATAACACAACAAAGGAAAACTACCGCCAGTCACAAAAGCTGACGCGCTGAAATTAAAACAATTTGCCAATCAAGAAAAGTTAGGTCAAACAATTTTAGGTACGCCAGTTATAATTGTTGACCATGGATAAATTCGAACCAGAATTTATGCACTTCTCCGTACTTGACAAAAGAACATTTTTAGCAAATCATAAACTTTTCTCGATCTATTTTGGTTGGGTAGATTATATCTACAAAATAATTATACACACAAATTGACGACTGAAAAATGATTTCTATGCAATTCAATGTTCAGGCCGAGGGCATATTAACTACGTTGTTTTAATTTTTTATATTGAAATTTACATCTAGAATTTTTTAGCTCACATAGGAATTTCATTTTCAATTTAAGAACAATTTTTAGTGACCGCAAAAAGCTTCGTTCTTTAAATTAATTTATTTGTAAAATTCATAACCTGACGCCCCATGAAAGTCTCAGACGGTAACAAATTTATATTAAATAGACGAGAGTATTTCGGTCCTCATGTCTACTAACAGTCATTACATGAAATGTGTAGATCGTCCACGAATTAATTAGTCAATTTTCCAATCTCGCGATACGATAAGGCAATCAAATTCATTTGAGCTCCCATTACCTTAGATTAGTTCTATTTTTAAATTTTCAGAAATTTATTCATTGGCCATAACTTCTCTGAAAATACCCAAACGTAAATTTATCCGTGAACCTGTCTACGAATAATCTATTCTTTGGATGAAAACGCATCTATTCCATATATAAAACATTAAGAACGACTATTTGTGAATAATTTGTTTGTTAATGGATGAATTTGTACAAATAGTTTGATATTTTTCTTATTTATCCAAAGTATACTTTGATGTGAAGTCCGCCGACATTTCCAGAACGTTACAAATACGGTCATTCATTCACTATTCCATTTTGTTGAAAGATTTACTTTATAAATTTGGTCAGCGAATAGAGGTTTCATGGAATTTTCTTTTATTCTAATAGGATTAGTTTTTTGTAGAAAATCATCAAAATACTTTGTACAAGCTGTAACAAACATTTTTATATACACCTAACTTCAATTTTGAAAGTTCCGAAACGTGTTGTAGAGGAAGGATTCCTGCAAATAGCACGATTCGTGAAATACTTGGACACGTCTTTGGTTATACATCACCAATTTGTAAAATTACCCTCAAATAAGACACTTATTTTATATTTTATTCAACTTTAAATAGTATCATTTGGTGAGTTTAGATCATATATTATTTAATTTCATGATGATTTGAATATATTCATTATAGCAATATTCCGAGTATTACTAAGCAAATCGAATTTAAGATACAATGGATTAAATCACTGCATACATATTTGTTCTCGTTGTGGAGAGAGAACCTCTTTATACACTGACGTATTTATTACTTTGACGAAGTTCTTGCTACTAGAACTCATTTTTGTAAAACAAAAAGTTCACTAATAACGTGAAACGAACGGAAGTATTTTATATTACTGAAATAATCAAAAATAAGATAAAATGTAATTATAGGCTATACGAGCAATGGTACACGATTAAATGGAAATAGTAAATATGCAGCAAAGTTATTATAGTCTGAAAAGTAATACAACATAAATTACGTATTTCATTCAAATTTCACAGTAGCTACAACTGTAAGCAGCCAAGGTCAAATGCAATGGATTTGGCTCAGCTCAGTGTTAGTAAATTTACTTTTGAGTATACTCACTGGATTTGAATACTCCCATGCGTTATTATAATTGCGGTGATCTTTTTAATGTATATGTCATCGTACAATGTAAAGCATAGGCTGAGTTAAAATATTGCCTTTTTTACTTCTATCAGCTCAGCTCGACAAATGTTTATTGATATACCAATTCAAAATATGCTTAGTTATTCATGTATGCCTGTTTATGTTAGTCAGATATCTTAAAAATTGACCAATTCAAACTGGGAAACAATAAAACAATAAGGCTTAATTTTTGGATAGATGAACGTTCTATAGAATAACGAAAACTTTATTATTGCTTTTATTTGTTTATTCAATCAGTGCTATTATATATCGACTTGATTTTTATTTACTGACGAACTGTGGAAGAGATATTTTTTCAGATATTTACCCTAACTGTAAAATGTTTAACACCAATATAGAAAACCAAATGAATTTATGCACCGTTAAATTATAGTGAAAATTAACATCTACACCTTAGCAAACGTAGGCGATGTGTATTATTGCCGTTCCCAATGGAAACTTTGGTATTCTATTTCCATTTATTATCGTATGCTCATTAGTCGGTTATTCTCCAATAAAGATGTGTTTCTTAAATCATTTAAATCTAAGCAATCGAAATGAAATAATTTGTTTTATAATTAGAAAATTAATTTAATGCTTACTAGAATGTATTATCAGATGGTCCTTATTAGTTATTACCTATTGTCCAGTCTAGGCGCTCAAATTTAGTGCTGGCAGGAAAAATTAGTTCCAAATAATCGGCTCAATCTACGACCAGTACATAAATATGTCCTAAAAACCAACAAATACAGTTTTATTTGTTATAGTTTACTGCACTGTAAGAACAACTAGTTTACATATTAATTGGAGAATTAAGTCAATTTTAACATCTAGAACCTAGAACTCATGCGCGCCATTAATGTTTCTAAGTCAATACATGCTTTTTTTATATTCAGTGCTATTTATATGTTAGTGCAACGAAAAGCGTTCCGAAAATATGAGGAGACTGTGTCTCGCTCTTAAGGATAATGCAGTGGCATTTATTTAATTTAAATGCTATTTCCGGTATACTATTTTATTACGATTTCCGCCCTATGAAATAGGTGCACACCCAAATAAATTGCATAGTGTTTTTGTATCAAAGACTTGAGAACGAAACACAGCACTAGATTGCATTAAAATATTCGAAATTTTAATACAGATTTATAAATTGATATACAAAAAGTAAATATAATTATATTTAAATTTGTTCATAGTATATTTTTATTCGTAAAAAACAGAAAAATCAGGAGCTTACTAAGTGTAGCTAAGGCCAGACTTATTTCGAGAAATCTTAACAACACGTTTTACAACCTAGTATTAAATTAGTTCGATTATGACCAGAAGGGTAAACTAATGACAGCATGAATGGAAGAGCACTGCATATTCGTATCGTGCTTACTGGCGACTCATCATTAGGAGCTGGTATTACGCCTATACCAACTATATATTTGAGTGAGGAATGTAGAAAAATTGGACGGTAAAATCTCATAGTCGACTGTGAAAAACTGCAGAAGTGAAGCTAACATCATATAAAGTCTTCGAAAATACGAGTTCAAAGCTAACTCCCTATATATAATATATACCGAGTCTGTAAAGGATACTAACACTATGGCTAATGTGTCAGTACCCGATACCAACATTATAGTACCGAAAAAGTACATGGTACTAACACTATGGTTGCCGAGTGGGTACATGGTACCAAAATGATGGATTTCAATGTATACTATGGTTCACCAAAATTGAGAATTACAACTATTTCTGAACACCTGTTACTCCAGTAAATCCATACACTCTGGCCTTGATCGATATCGGTTATCGTGTTTTGCGGTATTAATGATATAATTCAATTCAATATATAACAATTAGATACTGTTTGTGGCGGAGAACTAATATATATGCCAGTATGTATTAAGTGTTGCGAACCTAGTAACAAATTAATTCAATTATGAACAGAAGGATAAACCAAAGAAAGCATCAACGGAAAGTATAATCTCGTATGCCTTCGTTTCGTGCTTACTTGTTATAATTTGTTTTTGTGAATAAAAACTATTATGATTTTCATAATTGTGTTTATTTACAGCGGTCGTTGAAATATATGTCTTAAATATGTCTTTATTTATGAGTTTCTATGATTGCTTTCATGTGCTTCTTTGGATCATGCTTACGGTATGACAAGGTTATATTTTCTTTAATGAATGGATTGTTTTGAGCAGTCTTGCGCTTTCTGACTATTGCATTGACTAATTTTCGCCATCTATATAATTACTTCCGTATACCTTTTTTCATCGATTGTATATTGCCACCATGGCAACGGTTCAGCGTATGGAGATGCCAATTTTAATTTTGAATCGCGATTTGCGATTTATGCCAATGGTGATAATGCCAGTGATACCGTTTGTATGGCTGTATTAATTCCAGGTCCTTTCCAAACCTGTCAAATATTTGTGGATATAATTAAACAATCAATGAATACACGGGTGGTAGTAAATCAAGTTTGCGAGCTAAGAGTAAGCATTAATTCCATTTCGTTTAACCAGTCGTCAAACAAGTTCGTTTTGCTATGTTGTTTGACCACTGGTTAAATACAATGGGATGGGTGTTTACTTCAAGCTCGCAAACATGGTTCAAAGAGTATTTGTAGATGTTGATCCAAAAGGCTGTTGGGTTGGACTGGATACATTCTATTCACTCGCAATTAACTTAAGTAACGAAAAAAATCTAGACTTATTCTTATTTACATAATGAAATGGAACCCAATATTACATATAACTTAAAAATAGTAATTTGCTTTATTACGAATTGTTGAAATAAACCAGCTCTTATAAATCCAAAAAATACTGTTGATTATTCAATTTGCTTAATTTACCTCAAAATTATTCTGTGAAATATTAAAAGGTAACAGACCGTATGCAGAAAAGATTTTCTGCTCAATGATAAATTTAAACATTTTAAAATTAAAAACATTTATTTTATGTTTATATTCTAAAAAAGGTGACCTATAACATAAAGTAAGTAAATAATAAACTGAAAAAAAGTATAAAATGTTTCCTGTTTTGCATGAAAGGTAATAAAGTTTAAGCTTCCGTAGCTTATGCTTGGTGTCGATAAAATTGCCTGCGTTAAAAATTTTCTACTTCAAATATTTATAAATTCTATATATTCTGGTTTTCATCGATTTAAAAACTTTCTTTAAAAACATTTTATTGAAAATTGTTGGTTCTTTTGAAATCATTTGTTTTATTTTTAAACGTTACTTTTCGTTCTATTTTGTATTCGAAAATCTCATAATTTGCAGGATTATTTATGTTTGCAAACATTCAATATTTAACTGACTTATTTAAGAATGTTTGTCTATAAATAAATTTAAAAAAATAAATAATTGAAATATTAACATTTGAGCATTATTATCATTATTTTATTAATTTACTTATAAATGTTTATCTTTCTATGTAAAATTGCATATAAAATGGCATATTATTACATATTTCTGTACTCTTTTTATACAAAATTTTGATTTTCAGTCAAACGCCATAAAGGGAGCAAATTATATAAGAATTTTGATTTACCAAAGTACTTCGCAAATTCTTGATTTGTCATGTTAAATGTGAAAAATTATTATTGATTAATTTTTTTCAGATAGTTATTTGCTTGACTTAATAATAAATACAGGTTTTTGAAAAAAAGTGTGAACCAAGTCATTTCGTTTTCGAGAGATTGCGACAACTTTGGAACTGCTTGTACTTTTTATAAAAATAATTTATATTTGACGCTCAGAGTAAATATGCACACATGCATCAAACGTGCAAAAACAAGATAAAAATTATAATTAAACGAACATTGGTTGCGCGGGTGGTGATAACAATTATTATAATCAAGGTTGCGGTCTTGATATAAACACCTGACCCATTAATTACTTAAATGTCAGTATAAACTAAGAATTGTATAGTGTAGAAAAGGCAATTCATCCAGTAGACCGGTTTCGTCCTTATTGGGAACTCATCAAGTACTGGGCAGAATTTGCCGCGGACAGGATACGAACCTGGGCACGTCTGCTTCGGAATCTGGTGCTCTAACCACATAGCTATCTTGCCGCACACTACACTACACACAATTTTCAGTTATATACTAACTAATGTAACTTGGTTAGTCAATTTTTCCCTTAGGTGGAGCTCATATGGCATCCATTTAGACCCAAAGTTCCAACTAACTATGCCCAATCTGTCATTACTGAACAGACACCACATTACATGGGGAAATGGTATTGAAATGAACTTTTATATAATTAAACGAACATTGGTTGCGCGGGTGGTGATAACAATTATTATAATCAAGGTTGCGGTCTTGATATTAACACCTGACCCATTAATTACTTACATATGTCAGTATAACCCAAGAATTGTATAGTGTAGAAAAGGCAATTCATCCAGTAGACCGGTTTCGTCCTTATTGGGAACTCATCAAGTACTGGCCAGAATTTGCCGCGGACAGGATACGAACCTGGGCACGTCTACTGGATGAATTGCCTTTTCTACACTATACAATTCTTAGTTTATACTTACATATGTAAGTAATTAATGGGTCAGGTGTTTATATCAAGACCGCAACCTTGATTATAATAAGATAAAAAGTAATAAAGCACATAGTGAGGAAAGCACAAACAGACAATTTTCAAGATTATAAATTTAATTCCTGCATGAATATGTATTAACTATTTACCTCCGGACACTGTGTGTTGCAACTGGCTGGTTCTGATATTCGCAGCTACATTTCTATTTTCGTTTCGATAAACAACCTAATTTTGTAAATAAATTGTTCGGCTATTTTCGAAAATATCATGCCTAAACTCGTTCCAATTACTCTACAGTGTTTCGAGTTACCAACTTTCGTAATTGTCTGGTCCTAGCTGCATCTCATTGAACAGATATAGCAAATGTAAGAAAATCAAGAGTAAATGATTTATTTCATGGTGCTTGCCTATTGCCTTTACCTTTACTCAAAATACAATTTAAACCAAAAACAGTTATGAAAAAAGCTTCCAAGTTGGGACTGCTACAATAATTTTCCGAACAAACAATTCGGATTAAGGGTCTTCTTTTAAAGAAATTGATTTATAAAGTCCCTTTGCTGAATGCGACTTTACTATCTTCATGTTGCTTTTGCGTGATAGACGCTTGAAAACGGTATTGACTTGAGCAGCAGGCAATTGATGATAAACTTTCAGAATAAAAATTATGCTTACAATTCTGGAAATGTTCTAATTTTTGTCGCAATTGACGAGTATTTCAAATACAAATAAGACTGCTTTCCGTATAAATGTAAAGGAAAAAATGAAAATTAACTGCCTATTGCCGAAACAGACGATAGAAAATAAATTTTGAAACTTAAATTAACAAACTAAATTTGTAATTGAAATGAAAATTTTAATTGAGTTTATTTACTCTACATGCGCGTTTTTTGTTTTCCCTGTTCATTGTTGCAAAATGTTTAGCAGTAACCAAATTTACTACCTTATATTATATGTTTATTAAATAAATTACCAAATATTTCAGCTAAGTTAAGATCTAGTTATCAGAACACGAATATACTCAACTGTGTCTTCAGAACGTGATTTTCAATAAGGTGATACATTACTGCACAATATATACCTCAATATACGCTACGTATCTTAAACACCCTTAGACTATATATTATTCCTTATAAAAAATCAATTTCTCTTCAGTTATTGACGCGTTTCGTTATATAATATACATCAGCAAACATAAAAATTTTGGCAATGGTCTTGTCATTAATTTAAATTTTTAGTTTGAAAATAAAAATAGACGCTGAGCACATATTAATGACGTAAATTGACGGAATTCGCCTTAAAGCTCTTGCAATTTTATTATCTGATATGAAGTATAATTTTCACAATTTTCAACATCCCTTTATATATTGACAAACTTCGTGTATTTTCATAATTCCAACCTTGTGGGGTTAATACACAATTATAAATGTTCCAATGAAATGGTGCGAAATTAGCTTTACACATATTTATTTTCCCATTTGTGTTTGCGGAGAGTTAAAATATGAATAAAACTGGTAATATCTAACCGAATTTTAACGTTTGAATTTTTGACACAAACCGCTTATTAATCGATAAAATTTGGCGTATGTGTTATAAGGTCGACATGATTTTAATTTTCCATTTAAAAACGAACATATGCAAAAGGCGCGGCTGTCTAGTAAACTTGATTTGGTATTCTAGGTGAAAAATGACTCTCATCAAATTAAATGTTTAGTATTTCTTAATATTTCTTACTACAATTATATGGCAAATATTGTCTGGTTGTATTCTCTCTAGGCCATGGAATAATGGTATTTCTAACTTCGTTGAATTTATCCCTAGTTTCATTGGTCTATAAGAAAAGGAAAGCAGTTAAAAAGTGCATCCTCATGTCCAAGATAAAATCATTTCGTGATGCATGGCAAATGTTTAGATTGGCGATGTTTTGGATCTGCGATTTGCGTACGCATTCAGGAATACAAGATGATACTAAAAGGAATGAAAAATCAATTCGTCAAAAACGTCCTTTAAAACAAAATTATCGCAAAATTGTTTTGACACCCAGATTAATTATTCAAAGATTTCCCGCAGATATTTCTTTTCAATTTTCTTAAATAACATGCCAGTTATGGCGCTGAAATATTCCATTTTTATTAATTAAAAGTAATAAATCAATTTAAAGCAAATTGTTAAATGAACCGCTTATAAATTGTGCATGATTTCACAGGAAACACAAATCGCATATAATATACATGTCTATCGTCAACGTTTGAGTAGATTAAATAAAATTCATAGCTCAATTAACACAATAATGATGTGCGCATTTGTAAATCGTTCTCCACACATAATCTATACGCACAAATCTAAAAACTTATTTGACATTTTCATTCAATATGGACAGCGCAGGATATTTTTGGGAATTCTTTGTAATATTCAGAACTTTGTGCTTCATGTATGTTCGCAGTACTAGGCGACATCGATTTTGCAATTTTCAAATTTCAGCATTATCATATGAATCAATCCCATTTAAAGAATTAAAAATTAAAATCTGTTTTTCAAAGAATCATTAGCAAATTTTAAGCAAAATAGCTTCAAAATAAATTTATATAAAAAGTATTTAATTAAAAAAATTAGATTACACAAAGAGGACAATAGGACAAAAAATTTCTAGATATACATAAAATATTTCCACGTAATAAAATGTCAATTTATTTAATTTAAACAAATGTACCGCTGACCCCTCTTAGCACTTCAGTAACATGTTTTTTAATCCATGGTAAAATTAATTTATTATTTAATTGCGATTCTCGGATGGCATTAAATACAACTAAACGATTCTTTTGTTTCAACTTAAGCAAGCAAAACTTTAAAAATCTATTAAATCGTAGTGTACGCACGCTTAAACTGTCACTTTTACTCAACTTTTATAAACTACGAACAACCAGAATGTTGAAATTTTCGCAATGATCATCGTCACTACGAAAAAACGTCGCAGGTGTCGTATAATCGCGGGCCAAATTAAGAAATGAAATTTATTTACGCAGATTAGAAACACAGTTTACTAGAAATTGAAATTAAATTAAACTTTTGTACCTACCATAGATAGAATAAGCATTCTTATTCCTGTCCGTATTTTGATAAATAAAATTTGTTTCAAGAATTGAAAATTAGAAACAAATTTTGTTTTAAACGAACAATGGTTGCAAGGGCGGTGTTAAAAATTATTAAAATCAAGGTTGCCATCTTGATATTAAGACCTGACATTTGTTGTCAACAATCGATATATGAATGCTTGTTATATGGTATTAATTTATAATATTTTCGGACATATCAATTTTATTGTTGGCTTAATGCGTCTCGCATTGTGAAATTTGTTTATCATTTGGAAATGCAGCCTAAAGCAACATATTTAAAATACTTATAAATAAGAATGTCAGTCAACTGCGTAACTTATAAATCTACACACATTCACATCGACAGAAAATCTCTTCACCCTAAGAAACACCCTGTGTTAAATATTTTATTCATTAAGTTATATATATATATATATATATATATATATATATATATATATATATATATATATCAAAATAGAATTAATAATTTAATTGTCCATTGTATATATATTCAATTACTGTTATATTATCAAATGCTTAATCGCACGTTTTGACAGTTGGAACTTTGGGTCTAATTGGATGCCATATGAGCTCCACCTAAAGGAAAAATTGACTAACCAAGTTACATTAGTTAGTATATAGCTGAAAATTTTGTGTAGTGTAGTGTGCGGAAGGATAGCTCAGTGGTTAGAGCACCAGATTCCGAAGCAGACGTGCCCAGGTTCGTATCCTGTCCGCGGCAAATTCTGGCCAGTACTTGATGAGTTCCCAATAAGGACGAAACCGGTCTACTGGATGAATTGCTATGTGATTGATAGTTATTTTCGTTTATAAAAAAGAATTTCAATAAAGGCTTTATTTGCTCGTTTAATTTCGCAACATAATAAAATAAGCTGATCGTTTTTCGCAGTCTTCTAGTAAATCTTCTCAAATTTAAAAAAAAAACAGATTTATTCTGATAATTTTTGAGTAGCACCTGACTGAGTGATTTCAGATTGTCAATGAGTAGCATTTTAACTCGACGAAAAAGTATGCAAACAAACACAGACGTTATAGCATACGTACGAAAATTGATGATTATTCTCAAAATGTTTAGACAAAATAGACGACAGCTCTATATATAAATTGAAATATAGAAATACAGAATTCTTCTAAATGTTTACCCTTCAATATTTCAAAAGTGTACTAAAAATTTATAAAATTTTCTCTTTGCTCGAAATTCATACGTTGACCCTGGGGATATTTTCAATCGGCCCAGAAACCTAAGCGGGATGTCTTTCGTCATTTGCTGTCCGTTTGAGAGCAAGAAGAAGTCACTGTTAGCTGAGGTTAGTGGTACGAACAAGTTAATTTAAATAGGACCACTGATATTTTCCAGAATTAATATGAAAAAAAACGTGCAACCCAATTATGAAACCCGATTTGTGCTTATTGGTTAGCTATTAATCAAAACGAAAACGACGATGAAATGTTAATGTCTATGCTACAATTTAAATAAAATAACGCCAATTCATGTGGCACCAGCAAATAACATGTATGCTAAATTTTGACAATATTTTGTACACTGGACATTCCAGTCAAATCTGACACCGATCAAAGTTGTGCAATGTTATGCGAGCATTTAAATAGAATCAGATTGATTTTCATCTCAGGTATGCATACTTAATTTAAGAATATGTTGTTTTCACACGCGCAATTAATTCTTATTTTGCGTTAACATTTAGTAAGGCACCAATAAAGATATACTCCGCACTACATGAACATAGTTAAGCTAGGATTTCCAGTCAAGTACAGTTCTATTAGTGAGAAGCGTAAGAATGATATTCTGTGTCTTATATACGCTTCGTGGCTTCATCTTCCGCAGTCAGTTTAACGTTATGCTACGAAGACTACATTGAAAGGTTGACATGCGTCGACACGTGCCGCTAAATATATTACTTCTCTGTTGTGTAAATGGTACAAAAAAACGGGACTGGTGTCTATCACAAAATCGCAAACTTGTTTCGACGAAAGTAAGATGCTTACTCGACTACTAGGAATGAAACCAGCTACTCAAATATTGAATAATACGGAAACACAAAATACTGTGTTTTCATTGAGCAGATATTCCACATTTTATTGCAGTGTACATGAATACCAAAAATGTCTTGTGACATGCAGGATCCACAAATTGAAATATCGTATTGGTGTTAATTTTGCGGTTTGTGGTTTGCACTATCCAGACCTATGCGAAGTTCGCTGATTTGAACGACTTGCCTGATAACAGTGTGATCCGCTGTCAAAAATTACGGAGAAAGCAAAAGCAATATTTTACACGAGAAAGAGGAATTTTTGTATAATTTATTTTAGACCCATTATGCAAAAATCAAGCAAAAACGATCAATCAGATTGCTTTAAATAATCAGGAGAAAAAATCTTCTTTTGGACGCTCTTTGGGTGCCCCGAATTTGAAAATGACATAGAATCAATTAATTTAGAGAATTTACGTTTAACGTGAATGATATAAGCTTGTTATTCATAGTCTTGCGAATAACAGTTAAGCTATATTTCGGTCACACAGTCATTTGTATTTTTTTAACGAAACAAGTAGTTTTACAAATTTTGCAGCATTAATGTTAGAAAAAACTAAAGTGAAAAGTATATCTGATGAAAATGTTTCTGGGCAGTGCGTCAAATTAGACAGTTTACTTGCAATAATGCGATTGCCTAAACTGTTTAACACAACTATTACAATCGATTTACGAACAATGGTTTGCATTAAATGATCTGATGCTTTTAAAAGACCCTCTCAGCTCAGCCAGTGAAGCAGATTTGTATAAAACTTTTGAATAATAACATAATAGGTGAATTTTAAAATTAATTGAATGTTGTTTAATAAATTAAAAACATTTTTTTTGCATCTAAAAGAAATCAGTATTTGTAGGCTTATTTATGTCTTTGTTTACGAGCACTTGTCGACCAGAATATGAAATTGAATCTGGTTTCCAGCGTATAAATACTTACGTATATATTGCCAATTGATATTGAATTGTGGATAGGGTGTATGTCAAGAAAAATGGTCTATTTATTTTGCGACTGCGTAATGACAAAAATAGATTTTCGCAGCCATAAATGTCGTGGGATTAGATTTAATTAACATATTAATATCTAAACCGATTTATGTTTGTTCTTGTTTACTTGCAGCAGTTGTTCGGGTGCTTATGGTTGTTTACTTGTTGCCTTATGAGTGGGCATTGCCCTCTGTCAATACAACTATAGAGTTTATTCTCACTATATCACTAAGTGATACCTGGGATCAGGTTTCATTTCTTTCGATTGACTGTGTCTTATTCGAGCTTTTGCTTTCTTGGCTACGCCATTCTTCTCCGCGTGATGTCTGTCATTTAACATTATTCATGAGTAGAGTTGTGCTCCTCCAGTAATAAACAAGAATATGTACACGGCAGAATTAATTTTCAATCTAGTGGTACAATTACGGTCGCACCTAATAGTCACGATGAAGTCGTCTGCGGAACTACATCTATTTCCAGGTCTTGCTTTACAATTCGGTTTGTAGACTAATCCACTAGGTGGTCAGTTTTGGCTGGGTACATTAGTTCCATTGATTGTTTTGCTGATTCCTGGCTAGTCAAAAGCAATTTTCGAGTGGTTGAACTCATAAATAATTATATCGAGTAGATTTTGTTTTTTTTTATAAGATTGAACGTATGTGAAATAATTTTGAGGTTTCCATAATTTCTGTGCTCTATTTAAAAAAACGCACTGTATATTATGAATTTTATGAAAAATCAAGGCAACCTCTAAACGCATATTGTGGTACTAATTATCAGCTTCTGGTTATTCGGGTTTCTAGCCGTCTAATATGTTTACTCCCCCACATACATGAGAGATGCGAGACATGTATGATTACGAAATAAATGAAAATCGATATTGAGCATGAATAATAATTATTATCAGTGTGATGACAATTGTACGCGATTTTTTTCATTTGACATTCGATTGAACTGAAGCCTGATTATTAAAACTGATAGATCGCATCTAAATTTTGGGAGTATATTCTGTAAACAAATCCGACACGGTTGGATTTCAAATTCAATAAGCCTTTCTCGGTAGTCGTTTATTTGTAAAATATTTTTGAAAAACATATTTCACTCCAAGCCCTGTTCTCGAAATTCTGGAGACGACAGTCAGTCGTTTCTAAAAATTTTAAAGCCAGTATAAATTTTAACATAAGAAAATGGAGAATCGCGTTCTATTTTTAACAGTTGATCATCAAAACAAGTCATAACTCAATAAAGGTATTCGAAATGTGACATCAACCAGAACAGGACTGGTATGAATCTACAGTAAAACTACAACTCCAAATGCTTTTACATAAATAGGATTTACTCCGATGTGTCCTTTAACTAAGCACCACCGCTTAATCCAGCATATTTCCTCAGCAAATTGTCTTGAATAGATCAAGAATTATTCGAATAAATCGATATATTCTAGCGCAATTAAAAACACGTAAGCTAACAAAAAGGACTTACCTGATATTTCAACATTTTTATTACCGTTTCTCTGAAAAAAAGAACTACTCCCTAGTGTAATTTGTTAAAAATGAAACTCTAGATTGTGTCTAAGACAGTTATTACCTCAACGATATCATAATACCATATATATAAATATATAAATATTATTAAATATTTGCTTTATTAGTTTATTTATGTCCATAAGTGCTTATTATCTAAGAAGTTTATTTTTTCTCAGTATCGATGGTTAGCTAATGGAATATATATTGTGTTATTCCGGGATAATGAATATATGCACCCTATTGACCAAACTAGCCTGTTAGGCAATGATGACATATGTTCACTGTTTGATGGATATGTGGACGATATATTACTAGTCAAAATTGAAGCAGAATAACAGCTTTAAACATTAAAATATTTCAATGAAAACGATCGAAACAACTGATTCGCCTTAGAGATAGGGCGAGATAGATAGAGGGAGAGTCAAAATTGATCTAGATCAGGCAATCAACTCATTCAAGAAAAAAATGAACTTAAAAACCTGTAGAAAACAGCAAATCTACGCTTATTGAGTAGCCCTTTCGCTAAAACAGTGGCGAGCAATAACAATACGTGTTGTGCTTGCGCCAATATCACATTAGGTCTTCCTCCTTTTTAGTAGAGTGTAACAGCGCTTCTTTTGTTGCGTCCTTTCAAATGATTTACTCCATTCATATAGCATAGGAATTAATTATGCATTAATGGAAAATATATATTCAATGCGGTTTGATCCTCGATAGTCAGTTTGCCGTCGTACTCTGTTGATGATCATGGAAGCTCGAAACGCGTCAGTGCGTTGCAGCTGGCGGTAGTTTTGTTATGTTGTTCGATGACCGGTTAAATACAATGGGATTGGTGTTTACTTCAAGCACGCAAACTTGATTTAAAGAATTGTTACCACCACGCGCGCAATCAATTATTGTTTAAATTGTATTGCCTATATATGTATATGTGGCGAAAGCTGCAAACAGTTAATGCTCGTGACTGCATAGAAATTGTGCAGCCGACATTTCCAGTCAAGTTCAATGTATGCAAGACTGTTAGAGGTGAGAGCCGCATATCTAAATTTGATTTCCATATATATTCAATGCGGTTTGAGACTCGATAGTCAGTTTGACGTCGTACTCTGATGATGATCATGGAAGGTCGAAACGCGTCAGTGCGTTGCAGCTGGCGCTAGTTTTGTTATGTTGTTCGATGACTGGTTAAATACAATGGGATTGGTGTTTACTTCAAGCACGCAAACTTGTTTTAAAGAATTGTTACCACCACCCGCGCAATCAATTATTTTTTAAATTGAAAAAGCGGTCAACATAAATACAAATTAATATATTAAATCAGGAAGTTCAAATAGAAGACACATAACTAAACTCAGTTTCCTATAGAGTTAGAAAAGCCTTTTGTTTATGCCTGTATATGGACAAATTCTATTTGTTTGCACAGTTAGGGATAACGTCAGTTCATAACAATTACCTTCAAATAGGGTAGCGCATTTACACACCGAGACTTGTTGGAACGTCGCCTTGTTCACAGAAAAAGTACTGTTTTATTATTGTTTTACTTGCAATGCCAATTATGCTTTACACAGACCAAGTTGTTAAGTGTTCGCACTAGTGTGAAATCAATCTTATACTGCATACGCCTAAATTTGATTGCCCATAGTTAACATTCCAGTTATAGATAAAAGTAGATAAGCATTGCTGCGGTATTTTGTCCACTACACTAAACAGATGACGTTTGGCTATGAGTGTAATCAAATCCAAGTCAGACTTCAGATATGTAAATGCCATCGTGGCACGCAATACATATTTTTTACACTGGTCACCTTTAATCCTTAGGTAGATATACTCCGAGCTCGTTTCAGTTGCGCCGAACTTTTACAACCGCTTTATACTTCTCTATAAATTGTGGTCGATGAACTTTAATGAAAATAGAATTTGCACACCAACCAAATAAGTCAGCAAACTGTCGGGTAAACAGTTGCACAATACTCTATTACACAATATCTTAACTGAGTATTTCTCAATTTATTGAGCAGTATTTATACAAAATTTAACCTTTGCGCTGCATATTCTGCCTTATAGAAGACTGATCTACAAAATCTGGTATCATTTCTACGTTTGAACAGCGCGTAAATAAATGCTAGAATATCATTCCTTAAATTTTCAAGTATAATCCCCATATTCTGATGTTATTTATTAAATTCATTTAGCTATTTTTTAACACGGACACGACTTTCACGCACAAGCTCTATC